>APFE031477082.1:0-12057 GCA_000404065.3 Pinus taeda
CCCCCCCCCCCCCCCTTTCTCAGTATTATTTCCAACAATTGGTATCAGAGCAGGTCCTTTGGAAGAAGCTTGATTGCTTGAAGGAAGATCTATCATCATGAGCAACTATGAAAAAGAGTCATCCATCAGGCCACCAATATTTGATGGGAGCAACTTCATCTATTGGAAGGTAAGAACCACAACCTATCTTCAATCTCTTGGAACAGAAGTTTGGGATATCATGGAAGGAGGATGCAAATTTCCAGCAGCAACTCCTACAGAAACGGCAGGTAAAAAGCAGTATGAAACAAATGCAAAGGCTGTCAATACTCTATTGGAGAGTCTATCACAATCATAATTCGTCAACATTATGCAACTCAAAACCACCAAAGAAATATAGGACAAGATCATTCTAAGCTATGAAGGAGATGATCAGGTAAACGTGCAAAAATCCAATCTCTCAGAATTCAATATGAAACTCTCAAAATGCACAATGATGAAAGTGTAGCTAATTATTTCCTATGCATAGATGAGATTGTTAATCGCATGAAAAATTTGGGTGAAGAAATAAAAGAAGTTACTTTAGTTGAAAAGGTACTATGATCCTTATCTTCTAAGTTTGAATCAAAAGTTTCTGCCATAGAAGAAAAGAATAATTTTCAGAGTATTACTATGTCACAGCTGCAAGGAATCCTAACTGCTTTCGAAATGAGAAAAGGGGGTTCATCAGACATGAGAGAAGCCGCATCCAAAGCTTCAAGAAAAGGAGAATACAATGAGTCAAGGCATACGTCAGAAGGAGAGGAAGAATCAAAATTTGTCAAGAACCTTCAACGGGGTTCTGGAAGATTCATAGGTGAGTTACCTTTCAAATTCTTTGCTTGTGGAAGAGTCAGTCAATATGCAACCAAATGTCCTCATAAAGATCAGCTTGATAAAGGTAAGGAACTAGTTAAATGGAACAGAAAACAGAACATAAGTAAGAAAAGTTATTATACACATGAAGACAGTGATGGACTTTCAAATAGTGATGAAGATGAACATGGTAATGATTATAGGCTTTTGATGGCTTTTGAAGATGATGATTTCTTGGATGCTATAGATGAAGATGATCTATATGAAGAAATTTCTAAACTTAAAATATTTTTAGAAGAAAAGAGTATGATCATACATACTCTGACATTCCAACTTGCTGAAAGGGAAAAACTCAATGAAAAGTTAGAATGTGAAATTGTGGGACCTAGAAAAGATATTGAGAAAACAAAAGATCTTAATCTTAGATTTGCTAAAGGGTCTAAAACTTTAGATGATATTATCAAAGTGTAGCGTTCTCCTCTAATCAAGACAGGTCTTGGATATACTGAAGAAGCATCTCAACCATAGAAGCCATCCACCTTCAAAAGTTGTCTTGATGCAGCAAGGAGAAGTGAACAGGTTGACAATCGTCAACAAAGGCATAAATCAGATCACGAGGTAAATCAGGGTCAATCTACTTCAAGGATGAACAGAGATTGCCAAGTAAATTGGGGTCAATATACTTCAACGATGAACAGAAGCTACAACCAACCACAAGTAAATCATTCTCAATTTGCCTCAAGAATGAATGTCAATGGAAGCTACAATCACCTGGACAGTAGATTTGATAATCGCAGGAATTTCTTTAATGGCCAATGTTTTTCATGTCATAACATTAGACAAAAGCTACTCAATGTGTTTCCTAAAATACCATCATGACTTGAGAAGCATGAAATCAGAGGAGCATGACTGGGATCATGAAGAGGACCTACAATAACTCTTCTGCTCTTGGAAATGAAATAGAATGCTCTATTTGTAACAACTTTGGTCATGAAGATTCTGAATGCAGGAGTAAGTTTTGGCAAACATCTCAGAAGGAGCAACCTTCATTGGATTCCAAAACATGGAGAAAGAAAGAAACACAACCAGAAAGATGTGGTATAGACTTATATGCAGAAGGACATGAAAATGAGTGGTACATCGACAATGGATGTTCGAAACATATGACATGTGATAAAGAAAAACTTCAATCATATAGTGCCTTAGAAAAGGAAAGGAAGGTCTCATTTGGAAATGACACCACTGCACTCATAAAAGGTAAAGGTTCCATTCTTCTGAAAGAAAAGGTCAAAGCTGGAAATGTTATGTATGTTGATGGCTTAAAGAATAATCTATTGAATGTTAGTCAAATGTGTGATCAAGGAAATGACGTAATATTTCGATCAAATGGATGTATTGTTCGTGAGCTTGATACAAGAGAAACAGTGATCAAAGGCATAAGAACTCCAAATAATTTATACATACTCAAGGGAGGACAACAACGATGTTATCTAAGTAAAAATGATGAACATTGGCTATGGCACAGAAGATTGGGGCATCTAAGCTTCCCTCAGGTAAGGAAAGCATGCAAATATCAGGCGGTCCGTGATCTCCCTAACATCAAAATTATAGACAATACAATATGCAAATCATGTTAGTTTGGTAAGCAAACTAGAAATCATTTCCCTGAGAAGGAAGGATCAGCTAGTAAGCCACTTGAACTTGTCCATACTGATTTATGTGGTCCATCAAGGAAAAATTCACCTCAAGGAGAAGAAAGCTTTATATTGTTCATTGACGACTTTTCTAGAATGTGTTGGATAGGACTTCTGAAGCATAAAGATGAAGCTTTCAAAAAGTTCAAGGCATTCAAAGCCTTGGTTGAAAATGAATCAGATCACAGAATCAAATGCCTTAGGTCTAATCGAGGAGGGGAATTTACCTCAGATGAATTTTTCAATTTTTGTGAAGAACATGGAATAATAAGGGAATTCTCTATTGCAAGGACTCCTCAGAAAAATGTAGTAGAAAATATGAAAAGAACGGTTCAACAAATGGCTCGTGCTATGGTTGATGAGTCTAGAGCTCCTACAACCTTCTGGGGTGAAGCTGCATTTTCTGCCATTACTATTCTCAACAAAACAAACATCCGGGTAAATAACACTCAAACTCCTCATGAACTTTGGTATGGTAAAACTCCTACGATAAAATACTTCAAATTTTTTGGAAGCAAACGTTACATCAAAAGGATTGATGAAAATCTTGGTATGTTTGAACCTAGAGAAGATGAAGGAATTCTTCTCGTTTACTCTTCCCGAAGTAAAGGATATAAGTGTTACAATAAAAAGACTTGGAAAAATTGTTGAAAGTATTGATGTGGTGATTGATGAAGCAAGCAACAATCCAAAGCAGATAAAAACTGAAGATTTTGAAGATGAAGAGGACTATCCTTCAACATTAGATCAGACTAATGATGAAGAAGAATCTTATGAGGCACCAGAAGAATAGATAAGAGTAGAAGAAAAGACTCCATCTAGGTATGTCTAGAAGAACCATCGAGAGACTCAAATTTTGGGGTAGAAAGAGGAGGGTGTTCAAACAAGAATAACTATTATAGAAGCTTCTAGCTATCTAGCATTGCTCTCCTCCATTGAACCCCAAAATGTAAGTGAAGCATGCAAAGATGAATGCAAGTTCAAGACCGTGAATGAATAACTTGGAAACATTGAAAAGAATAACACTTGGGAATTGGTTCCTAGACCTAATGATAAGAATGTCATAGGGACCAAATGGATATTCAAAAACAAGCTGAATGAAAATGGAGTTGTTATTAGAAACAAGACCAGACTTGTTTGTAAAGGGTATGCTCAACAAGAAGGTATAGAATTTGAAGAAACTTTTTCACTGGTTGCTAGACTTGAAGCCATAAGAATGTTCCTTGCTCTTTCTAGCTTTCAGAAGTTCAAAGTATATCAAATGGATGTGAAATCTACCTTTCTAAATGGAGACTTAGAAGAAGATGCGTATATTGAGCAACCAGATGGATTCATCCTTGGAAATGATCCAAGACTTGTATGCAGACTCAGAAAGGCTCTCTATGGTCTTAAACAGGCTCCAAGGGCTTGGTATTATCGTCAGGACAAATACCTCCATCAACAAGGTTTTTTCAAAAGGATCATCAGATAGCAATCTATATATAAAGATTAACAATGATAAATTGCTAATACGTTTTGTGTATGTTGATTATATTATCTTTGGTAGCAATGAAGAAGCCATGAGTCAAAACCTTGCCTTGGTGATGCAGAAAGAATTTGGTGAGCTCACATATTTTTTTGGTCTACAAATCCAATAAAACAAAGACGATATCTTTCTATCCCAAACCAAGTACCTCAAGCAGATCTTGAATAAATATGGCATGGAATATTTGAAACCAGTATGTACCCCTATGGTAACAGGATGCAGCCTCAGCGCAAATGATGAATCAGCAACAGTACATCAACCAACCTATAGATCCATGACTGGTAGTCTGCTCTATTTGACAGGTACCTAACCAGACATCATGCATGCAGTGGGAATAGTTGGAGGATTCTAGGAAAATCCAAAAGAAGCACACCTTTAGGCAGTTAAAAGGATTTTCAAATATCTTCAAGGAACACAAAACTATGGCTTATGGTATCCTAGAGATATAGATCTCACACTTCATGCATATACAGATGCAGATTGTGTAGGAAGCATGAATGACAGAAAAAACACTAGTGGTGGTGCATTCTTTATGGGTTCCAGATTAGTATCTTGGTTCAACAAGAAACAAAGTTCAATTGCAGTATCTACAACTGAAGTAGAATATGTGGCTGCTACATCTTGCTACACACAACTCCTTTGGTTGATGCAAACATTGCAAGGCATTCAAATCACTTTTACTCCACCTATCTCCATTTTATGTGATAATACAAGTGTAATCAGTATTTCAAAGAATCCAGTCATGCATTCAAAGACCAAGCACATACCTATCAATATCATTTTCTTTGGGAACAAGTGCTTGAACAAAAGGTCAAATTAGAGTATGTTCCCTCCAAGGAACAGGTTGCTGATATATTCACCAAACCACTACCCAGGGAGACATTTGAATACCTCAAACAAAAGCTGGGAGTAGTTGATGCATCATCTTGATGTTGAAACTTATCCAGTTCAAGAGAAAAGTGGTTGTACGTGAGTTTCATGAGGAGCATCCACGTACATACACCTGTTTCTATGGATATAGTCACGTATATGTTGATTTGAAGGAAAACAGCGGTCCCGACTCAGGATGAAAAGAGTCTGATATGGGTCTGATAGAGACCATCTGGCACAGGTTCAGGGGGAGAATTTACTTCTAATAATGCATTTTTGGCATTATATTAGAAGATCTTGGTACTACGTTACAATTGTTTTTGATTCAGGTGGAACAGGTGCAGAGGAAGATCATGGTTGCTGGTCTGGATGATGATTGACAGATGTTGCTGATGATAGTTGCTAATCACTATCATAGTCTTGTCTTAGTTATTTCGTCTCTATGTCATATATATATATATATAGATATATATATATATATATAAATATATATATAATATATATATATATATATATATATATATATATATATATATATATATATATATATATATATATTATCAAGGTCATGTAACGACTGTTTTGTTTCCTCACTATACCTGGGATGGATGATGTAAGGTTCTTGTGTTATCATGTATAAACTTTTGATGTATCCTCACTTGTTTGGGAGATGGATGTATGTATGAGTCTTTGGTGATAGGAAGGTCATTTATTATGTATAGAGTCATGTTCTTTCTTTTAGAACATCTTTTTGTAGACCTTGCCTACAGTCAGGGAGAGCATGGAAAGCATAGCAGAACAAAGATTTCAGCATGTACTCAGTGGAGCATAACCCTTTTCCCTTGATGACAAAGGGGGAGAATGACTTTGAGTGACTTGGGGTTGCCATCAAGTCCAAAGGGGGAGATTGTTGGCACTATGACACAGGCTTGGCACTATGGCACATGTGTTGTCCTTGATGGCAACTCACTCAGATGACAGATCATAGTTCAGGCTCTCAAAATGAAGGAAAAATAGATATATGTAGGTTCCACTTAACGAAGCCATAACGTGGGATCGCCGATCCAAAGGCGCGTATGCATATGCATACACTTTCACACAAGGAAAATCACATACATGTGGGAAAACTTGTTTTTGGTCCATGGTTTTTGGTCCTTGGTATTTGGACCTATGGTTTTGGACCATGGTATCTCGTCTGAAGTATTGAACCTAGGTATTTGCACCTAGGTATTAGTTCTAAGTGTTTTTAGACCATGGTATTGAGTAAGGCCTAAGACTATAAAAGGGGAAGGAGATCATTAGGAAAAGGCACCCAAGGATTGAATATCTTATGAAGAGCAAGATTTGGAATACTGGTCATTGGGTTATGGTGCTTAGCTGGATCTAAATCAAGGAGGAACCTAAGCACTAGAAGAAGGATAAGTTTTATTGATGGGTCAAGATCTTAAGGCTTGAAGAGAAGTATCTTTGTGTAATTTTAATCTGTTATATTTGGCACATGACTTGATCTATAAATTTGATGATTTGGGTATATTAATGTCTGAATAGTTGAAAAAGGTAAATTACCTTTTATAGATCTATACGTAGGTTCAACATAACAAAGGTGCATATACATGCTGGTTCAGTAATTCAAAAAAGCGTATACACAGGTTTGCCTTGATATAACAGCGTATGCACGTAGGTTCTACATATTGAAGTAGCGTATGTCTCATAAAATATGTTTTAGCTACTTCTATTTATTGCTGCAGTGTTCTGGGTTCAGGATTGGTTTCTGGTTACTGTTACTGTATTCTGGTTACAGCATTTAGAGAAGTGAGTGTTTGATTCAGTTTTTGGTTGGTACGAAGGAGATTGGTTGATACAGATATATTTGATGTTTTATTGATGTTATTAATGGATCCAGTTTGAAAATTTATGAAACGTGGTCCCTAGAAGAAACGAGAAGGTTGTAGCCTTCTATAGGTCAGCACCTACGTACTAGTACAACAACTAGTACAAGAGCTAAGGGGGTTGTAGCTCCCTTCAAGGAGAAGCTGGAGAACGAGAGAAGGTTGTAGCCTTCTATAGGTAGAAGCGTACGTACTGGTATAAGATTGCACTAGTACAAAAATATTGTAAAAAAAAGTTTCTTATTAAAAGAAGATAAAGACGAATTGCAGCAGGTGGTTTTCACCCACACTGGGTTTCCACCTTATATCTTGTGTTCATGTGTGTGATTGCTTGTGCTATTTACTGAACTTGATTATTGTTTTATGGTTCTGATACATAGATTAAGATCAACTAACTAAATTAGAAGTCTCCAAGATATATGTGGTTTTATCTAAACACAGTTGTGTATATATGCAGGTTTAATTAACAAAAGTAGCGTATATCAATTTGTTTATGGAAATGAAAAATTATTAAATTGAAAATACTGATTCACCCCCCCTCTCAGTATTATTTCCAACATTTCTCATTATGTCTTAGTTCTCTATTTGTGAACTTACAGAGCAGCGTGCAGAACGTAATGGGAAATAAGGGAAAATCTCTAGTTACTGAGAAAACAAAGATGAAACCCTTATTCACAGACACCACCTGTACTAGAGAAGTAGGCATATCTAGTTGGGAAGGCATGTATAGTCTGCTAGAGGAATAAAATCCGAGAGTCATGGAAGTTATAGTTATGACAGATGCACGCGGGTCATCCGAAACATCACTCACAGAGCTTGCATTCTCATTCCTACACCATATAGCAACAAGGCCTAAAATACTTCCCTATATAGATATGGTCAAATAGGTGATAGATAACACTAACATAACAGACAGGCAATTCAAGTCGCGGGACCAGGAGTTTATTGGATCATTCACCCCACGGAATTTAAGATGCATGTATCATTTACCAGAGCCGCAAGCTAGCTATAACAAACAATTCGTGGTGAAATTCACCAAGGAAAATGAAGATTTGGCATAATGCATCAAAATCTAGTCAACAAAGGAAGAAGCTTTAAAGAAAGACAAACATGGTATGTACAGTACTGGTTCCCTCTCCTCTCCCTATTGTTTCACTGCTGCAATGCTATGTAGGTTGTTTGGAAAACCTGATATCAACAAATTTTCATCCGAGTGGCTACCCCCACTGGATGCAGCTACCAATGCCACTATTATGGACTAGGCTCAAATATTGTCTGATAACTTAGCCTCTATTATTTGGAATTATTAATCTAAAAGGACTCCCTCTCAGAAGATTTATCCTCCTTTCTTTTTGGCTGCTTATGTCATGGATTTTATATGTTTTGTTTCTAGATTTCCTCTCATGGGTTGGAAATGGACAGTACAGGATCCCTTTCCCATTCAAGTCTACCATAAGGAACTATGGGATTCTAAGTTTAACCCATATTTTTATATAATCTACCATGGAGTTATGCTACCCATTCACAAAATGTTGTATAATAAAGATGCCCCAAGATTTTCTCCTGAGGCTGAAATTGATATTCTCCCTGTCGGAACATGGTTCAGAGAAGATTTTTTCACTTACATTAGAGTATTTGAAGCATTGCTTCCCCTCATGTACTTCCCTTGTATGTTCCTGACAAGTTATTGACCCATGAAATAGCCTACCAAACTTGCGGGGTTGGAGGAATGAGAAAAGAACTAAAAGACAAGAAAAAGGCAATCTGGCCACAATTTCTTGTGGCCTGTGGGGCTTTGGTCTAGGTCACACTTTTAGAGAAGTAGACAACATGTTGATTATATGTTTGTTTAAGTTCCCAGGGAGACAGTTTGATCCCTTTGATGTAATAAATAATTTTACTATGGTTGTTAAAATAAAGGTGTTCACTAATGAAAATGATCTCCTCGATGACATCTTCTAGTACAAGAGCACACTCAGAGACATCTTACACATGGCCCAAATCCAATTTGGCCCAGCAGAATTCCAAGAGTTTAATCTCTATAGAGAATGAAGATTGGCAAATCTTTCCTTGGACATGTTGCGCTTACAACCAATAAGGGAACCCACTCCTAGCATCAGTATAAGTGGAAGCTCGGGGCCAAACAAGTCTAAATCTAAGTCTGGAAGAGAATCACTAGAATGGTCTAGATGGTCAAAGAGTGACCACAATAAAAGTGAAGGAATCAGTCAGGGATCCTGCCCAATCTAAAGAAAATCCAGAACAGCAAGTGTTGTCGCCAACACAGGTGCAAGTTCCTGCTCCCCTCATCCAGCCAACAAAGCCATTAAGAACACAGCTAGAGAAAGAGTCAGAGATATTTAATGAATTGATCAACACCGAGGAGAAAAACATTGAGACACCAAGGAATCCAGCACAAACAATGACAAAAATGGTTGTTGAAATAGTTGTCAATGCTCTAGAAACTGAACACATTCCCATAGCTCCACCATCTAAAATCATGCTGACGATATAGGAAATCCCTCCTCTAGATGTGTTTTATAGTCCATAGCACAAAGAAGTGGCCAGGAGACAGAGAAAGAAATGAAAACTAGATAGTGTGCTCTCACCTAAGGCAAAGAAACTGGATGTCCTTTGGCGAGACCCTACCATTGATCCGATAGAAAACCTAACTAAGTTATCCCAGAACATAGGAGCTTATGCTTCTGCTACTATTAATAAATCATATGAAGTATAACTATTTCTTAAGGATAAAGAGGATAAAAATCTATTTTTACAGCAACAGTTACAGCAGGACAGTGCTAGCTGGGAAGCAGAAGAAAAAATGGAAAAATTACAACAGGACTTTCAACAGATGCAACTAGGTTATCAAAGCAGTTTGGCCGAAAAAGATCAGCAATAATAGGCCACAATGAGGAAAGCACAAAAATGAACCCAAAGTCACAGAATTTATCATAGAAGCCCTTGCCTTGAATGATCAAATCTTGCAATAGCAGGAGACACTTTGCCAAAGAATATCACAATGGAACTCTCACTGAGAGATGAGCAACAAAATCGCAAGTTAAGTCATGGATTTGTGACTTAATTATGATTTAACTGATAAGAAAGTTTCTAACTATTTGAATTGGTAGGAATCAGAGGAAGGTAAGAAAGCAGGGTTGCTCAAGATCAATGAATCCCACAAAGAAATGTTGTTCAAAAAGTGGGATGCACAAATCAAAAAGGTAGAACAAGCAACGGAAGAAGCAGCAATAGCAACAAGCAATGTCATTGACTGTGTCAATGAAAATCTACATAGAGCCTATTAGCGCTTGAAATTTCACCTCAGGCTGAGACAGGTAAACCTCAAGGCTACATCAAACCATTTAGCCTCGTAGCTAGCCCTACGGGGCAGGAGAAGGCTCTCTCCGGTCTATCTCGTAAAATATCCAATAGATGAGATGACCAATAAGGTAACACTGATATTAGGCTAGTAAACTGATCAGAAAGATTTATTTTGGGGTTTTTGGATTTTTTGTGGCAAATTGAGGAGAGGGCAATTTTGGGTGCGGGGATTGGACACAGTTTCTGCAGGGGGTTCTTTGGGGCGAGGTAGGAGACAGTATTGATGCCTTTAACTGAAGTGGATGGTCAGGAATGATAGGTGAGGAGCTAAGGAGAGCAAACAATAACTTTGAATTCTCCTTAAACAGTAGAAAACATTGAAATTAAACAAACTTAAAAGAAGAGCATGGCAAGCATGAATTCTTACTTTAACACTTCATTTGTTTAATGTGCAGAAGTAAAGAAAGGAAATGAATCACATAACAAAGCTTAAAAGAACATTGAGAAACACACCATCAACACATGAGTCCACAAGAATCCCAAAGAGGACTGCAAAACCCTGGTCTTCCTTAGCCAAAAATTGCAGAGATACAGTGAAATAATACAATGATAGCTTCTCCCTCAAGAGTCCCACCATGAAAATGAGTATGAAAGTACATAATATAGATGATCTAACCTCTTTCCCTACCTCTAGGGGTCGAGCTCACTATCCTAGGAGCTGTTTCAACCAATTCTAAACTTAGCACTACAAACTAGGCAATCATAACAACTTGCCTCTATAAACTTGGAAACCAATTCATTCATTTAATTTTCACCTATTTCATGAATGAATCTTCTAGAAGAGTTACATAAGAAAAGTGTCTAAAAAGTACCATAATTACATCAAAGAGAATCATCATTCACCTCAAAAAGTCAAATCTGCGTTTTCTGAGCTGTACAGTGCATTTCTGAACAATTCTGCCTGACGGGTCGCGCCCCTTTGGAGCCATGTTTGGGGCACTTTCACGTGGCCAAATTGAGAAAACGTGGGCTTGTTGGAAAGGCATGTGAGTCTACTTTCCAAACCAACTAGAATTTTTGAATTTGGAGTTCATTTGCCATGTCAAAAATCAATTCTCCCAAGACAGCGTTCTGCAGTTCAAAAAAGTGGCAGAAAGTCAAATTTTGCATGTTTTTTGACTTTCTGGAGGCCCAAAACTTCACAAAATATCAAGTACATCCATGAGAATATGTAACTTTGCATGAAAAATATGGAAATGCTGAGCATTTGTCAAATGGAGTTGCCGGGACGAAGGGTCTCACGGGGGGTGAGACCCGTTAATGAGCAAAAACCTGTAAATTGCCAAAAAATGCAAAATTACCCAAAATGCTCAAAATTTCTTGGTATTTGTGTTGTGGCTGAGCTATTTAGTGCTATGCTCCTTCAAGGAAGCCTCGGCCAAGATACAGAGGGGATCGGGCCTCTTTCTCCGTTTTAGTGCCTTTGCCAACTGCCTTTGAAGCACCTTCATCTTTGCTTTGCACACGTGCATCCGCGCCCAATAATGATTTTTCATGTTCCTAAGCAGTTTGTTATTTTGATTGGCCTTAGCCAACAGCCTTTTCAAATGAGCATTGTCCCAAATAAGCATAGATTCTCGATCTATGTGTCTTAAGTCATCGGGTCTCCTACGAGCCAATTCCCGATCTTCACGAATCTTCTGCAGCTCATATAGCTTGTGCTCATCCTCCAACTGTTTGTTTCGCTGCTCTAAATAGTTAATTATCCATTTTTCCATCAACAATTTCGTGTGCAGCGACTCATTCTCGATCCTTTGCTCTCGGATGATATCCTTGAGCTCTGTGCTAGGAGAACCGGCGTCAAGATCAATAACTGGACCACCTGACAATCTCTCCTCAATCATGGGCTGCTTGCCCCTCT
>APFE031477093.1:0-15248 GCA_000404065.3 Pinus taeda
TAGCCCTTTCTCCATTGGCGTTGTTCCATAGTGTACCACTCGCGCCAATGGGAGAAATCCTCCAAAGAGGGCGCGCTAGCTGGCGCTCTGTCTCAGAGTTGCACTAGCGCCAACCCAGTTGGGTAAAGTTTTTAACAAACAAACTTCCGAAGGTTCCTTCTAACCTATCCATGAACTGATTCCAGTTTGAGTTAGTTCGGTTGGGCTTCGAATCTCCCAAGGAGGGAAGTAGTTCTCCACCTCTCATGGAAGGTTCCTAATGATAAGGACAATCCCATAAATCAGGTGGATGGTCTTATCTACTCCTCCTACCTCTATATAAGCTTGTTCTTTTCCCTTTGACAAGCTAGTTAGTAATTCTACTTTTCAAGCTCCCAAATCTAAGTCCCAAAGTCTGAGAATTGCTAAGCTCATGTTACAAGAGGCCTTGTTCATCCCTATGAGGCTACATCTTTAAGGAGGAGATCCATGTCCAAGTAATCAAAGAGATAGAGGCTTGTTCCCCATCACCTACAAGCTTTGCAAGGCATGTGTTGCTGATCACACAGCCAAAGGATGATTTGACGTCAGAACTTGGTTGTATTCTCTTTTGTTTTATCAATAATAATAGACGACTATCATTATGGTTCCACTCATGTGTCTTTATAATGATGTTTGAGTTGTATCCTTTCTGACTGATACATAGTTGCATTTCCTGGATTTTATACTTGTATTTGTCTTGTTCTTTGCATGTGCAGGTGTCTGTTCACGGGGATCGTGAGGATTGTGACCAGCTGAAGCGAAAGAACGGAAGCGACGACTCTTCTACGAATACTAGCGTTGGATTCGAGGTAGGCTCTCATCATTGGCCTTTACTTTGCAATTAGGGACCTGCGTGTTAGCGTTGTTCGATTGTTGCTAGACCCCATTTAGGCTAGTGGGATCGCCTCTGTCCGCAAAGGGGATTTACCTATACAACAAGGAGTCCATAAAGTTTTGGCACAAGAAAAAGAAAATCGGAATGCAAGGCCTTTACTAAAGAAGTGTTGGTGTACACTGCACTAAGTTGTTCATCGGGGCCTACATTATGGCCATCATTAGACCCTCTTCCATACATTATTAGGGCCACATGTGGCTAGTTTTTATTCACCACTAGGCATTCCCTATCATTTGGCACATTTTCAATTTTTAAGGTTTTCTATTTTTAACAGGGGGTGCCACCTAGGCTGGCATATGGTGCTAACTAAATATTGATTGGAGAATAACGTGGCTAATCCACTCCATTAATTCGGATTATCCCATGCTTAGGTATCCCTAGAGTGAGTACACACTTCCTCTCTAATTTTTAGCACCATTTTTCTCTCTTCTCTCTCTGTTAGTTTACTTTTAGTCATATTTTGGAGTTCAATTGGTTAGATTTTTACAAGTGGGAGTTATTATTTAGTTCTAACTAACTTCTAACTCCACCTACTTCCAAGTCAATCCATTTTAGGGTATTCTTCTAATTCTGAGTCTCCCCATTTAATTTTGACTTACCAACTAGGGAAAGTGATTTTGAATTTTACTAAGTCCATGTTCTTAGAATCCCCAACCTAATTCACATTTGTTCTTCACCTTGGAGAGTCGATATATTGTATTAATGTTAAGCAATAATATATCATTATATATCCCCAGCTACGGGTGATTAACATGGAGAATGGTACAATGACGGCGTTCCCACTGGGCAAGTGGCAGCTCAGACCCGCCACTTGTAAGGTAAATTGGATGGCATGCCATCCCCGCAAGTTTATAATGAATGCAGCCATTAACTACTCGCTGCAGTTCGTCGTCTGCAGCACGATGGAGCTCCCGCGGCTCATTTCTCCGGCGATTTGGTTGCAGATCTTCTGTTGGGTTCTGGTTATAGCTTTGGGCGCCTCAATGTGCCATTATAAGAGCTCGCCTCCGCTGGCTCTGTCTCACCTGAAGTCTCGGCCTCTACTGCATCAGTTGTCTTGGTCGCTGCTTGTTCATAGGACTTGGCCCTGGTCTCAGGGGACTCGGCCTCGGCCTTCAGCACAGATGGTCTCTGTCTCTGCCTCTGGGAGACTCGTCCTCTGTCACAGGCTTAACAGCTTTGGCTCTCCCTTCTGTCGTGGTCAATCCTTAAGTTTCATTTCCTCGCCCCTCGGTGCTTCTATTGCAATTCCTCTGTGGCTCTCTGTGCCTTCACTCAATACGCCCCTCTGTGCTTCTATCGCCTCTCCTCTGTGACTCTCGGTGCCTTTACTCACTGTGCCTTTGTTCGTTGTCCCTTCTTGGCTCAGTGTGCCTCAGCTCACTGTGCCTCGGCTCTCTGCGCCCTCTTGGTTCATTCAAACTCCGCTCTCGGTACTTTCCTGGCTCCAGCGTCACCCCACCTGGGATTTCAGCATGCCGCGTGAACAGCTCCGTCTCATCAGCAGAAGGGGAGGGTCTCGAGGTGGTTCTAGAGGGAGGGTTGTCCAACAGCGCTCCTCCAATACCACGGACTCCTCCTCCGAAGAAATTGAATCCCCAGCTACAAGGAGAGGCAGGGGAAGACGCAGAGGGAGGGCTCGTGCAGCGGCCTGTGCGCACAGCACTCATCCCTCCACCCGCTTTTGTATCCCCTGTACCCTAGACAATTCCACCTATATTGTGTTCGTCAAGATTGAAAAGTGCGACAATTCGACTCAACCCAGAGCCTCTTCGGAGCTTAGGCAGCCATCTCCTGTCCATTGTCAAGGAATTCAGCCTGCGGAGACCTCTGGTGCGGTTGGGGGGCCAAGCGAGCCAGTGAAAGATGTTGTTCCACATTCAGACTCTAGCGCTTCAGACCAGTATGGGTGCAGGATCGTTGAGGAGCAACCTTCTACCTCTGTGGACGTATGAGCTCGCCTTCAAGTCTTTTGGGTCCAGCCAAGGTAACAGACGGTCGCCTCCGTTGCTCACTGATGTACACTCGCTGGATTCAGGTCTCCACCTTCTTCGCTTGGAGGTTTTGATAAGGTTAATGTCTTGCTTAGCTATGTTCAGGTTAAAGTCTGTTTCCAATTCCGTCCAAGCTTGGACTCAGCAAGGTTCTACCTCTGTTTGTAATACTCTCTGGGTAGTTTTTGGTATAGATGGGATGAGTCAGCTACCAATAGTTTGTCGGTTTGTTCCTGGTTATTTGTTGGTTAAGCCAGTTCAAAGGGAAGTTTTGCCCTCCAATGTAAGTGCACTGCTAAATCCATAGTCAGTATGGAGAGATTTTTGAGGCCTGCCTCGATGTAAACTTTTTGTATAATAATAGGAGTAGACAAATTTACAAAAAAAAATATATCATTATATATGAGTAATTCGAATTGCCTCCTTGGTTAATTATTCAATTTTTGAACAATTTTATTCTCATCTTGTTTTGCAAGTAGCTAATCTATATTTTTTCACACTTAGATCTTGTGGTTGTGCCTAAAATCTAACAAGAAGAAGGACCCAAGGTGGCACATGAAACAATAATTGTCAACAAACCCACTGCAATACCTACAGACACAATGGATAAAGAATATGAGGTTGAATCAAACTAAGAGTCTATAAGGGAAGCCATGGTGATGGCATAAAAATGAAGAAGAATCTATTACTCAAAGGAACCATAGGTTGAAGAGTCATAAAAACCTAATAGTTAGGGTTGTTACTTATCACCACCCACACCACCATGAGAGACCAAGGTCATCAAGGTAAGGTTGCAAATGTTAGGAAACTTGCTATGGATCAACATGGAACCAAAAAGGAACCTAGTATGGAGGCACATGGAGGACTAAAAGCAATGCATAGAGATATTGGAGTATCATAAGGACAACATGCAAGCAAAGAAAAAACCAAAATCAACATCAAGGTGGCAAGGCCATAGTTGGACCCCATGTCCACATTTCACTAAGATGGATTAATGCTCATGGTTGTTACTAGTTGGCTACATTGCTTAGAAAATCCTATTGTATGGCTTCCACCCAATCTCAAAGATGAAACATGCATGACATAAGAGGATGTTATCACTCTCTCTATAGGGACTCAAGGATCTCCCCTTCTACTTTCTTCTAGTACCAGGACTAGAGATGCTTATCCCTCTTCATCAAAGAGATCTTCTACCACATACCTTAACTCTTGCATGTCATGCCCCCCAAAGATAACTAAACCGATCACCTCCTACTTCCCTATTGATCCATCAAATTGGAGCAACAAATGGAAAATAAAGTCCCATTGTGCACTTGACAACAAAATGATGAGACTTTGAGTTTCTCCTTAGGGGCCCCTTTGGGAGGCTAACTAATATTATTGAGACCAATTTGGTGCTGACAATTCATAAACCAAGCCACATGTTCTAATAGCATTAGAGAGATAATATCTAGATGGATTCATAATAGAGCACCTCCCACCTATCATACTACCTCCTAGACCAGAGGAGTAGCTAGAGATCCATTTAGAGTTTCCTTCTTTTGACCTCGGATGCTAGGAGTATCCCTTCCTTGTACATTCCCACCAAGATCATATAACAACCACTCCTAATGGTTCTAGAGGACTTGAACAACAAGCCAATGCCATGTTCACCCTCCTTGCTTTCGATCATGAGATTTAGGAGACCCTGACATCATTAACCTCATCGTTCTCTCCCTCTCCCCCCTTGTAGGGTCTTGAGTTCTCCACCTTTCAAGTCTTGGACAAACCCACTTAGTGTTTTGTATCACCATATCTTTGTCACAGTTTTAAACATATATTATGATGTTATGTCAGTGCCTTTCACTATATTATTTTCAACATTTTCCAGGAGTTGCACTTGCACTCCCACCATTGTATTCATATTGGTTGTACTCTTAAGTCCCATTTTGTGGTCATTCATCTAACATTAATATAATTATCTTATCTTCTTATCTCTACATTCTTATGTGGATGTATTTTGATTATTTTGAAGTTGTCATTTATCTACCAAGGTTCAGTGCATGATCCTAGAGAATATTATGGCATGATTCCTAACTCTATGTATCAAGTTTGGCTAACAAGACCCTCAACATGGAGGAAAGATTAGAAGTGGAATAAGACAATTTTCACTAAATATAAGCATATTGATGGAGATAAGTGGCTATCAACCAGTGGATTTTAGACAAGACTACACATGATTTCTAACTCTATATATCAAGTTAGACTTACAAAACTCCCACTATGGTCGAGAGATTGGATGTGGAATAAGACAAAATTCACTAAATATCAACATATTGATGGATATAAATGTTTATGCCAAAGCCCATCTTGTATGATAAATTGAGCAAATTACAAAAATTAAGTTGAAGTAAGGGATTAGTGTTTCATCTTTGTAGTTCAAGGAAGCCATTAATAGAGCACAAGAGAATGTTCTGGACATGATTTCTAACTCTATATAACAAGTGGGACTTACAAAACTCCCACTGTTGTGAAGAGATTGGATGTGGAATAAGACAAAATTCACTAAATAACAACATGATGGATATAAATGTTTATGCCAAAACCCTGTCTTATATGATAAATTGAGCAAGTTACAAAAATTAAGTTGAAATAAGGGATTAGTGTTTTCATCTTTGTAGATCAAGGAAGCCGTTAATAGAGCCCAAGAGACTGTTCTTTGCATGGTACCTTACATGGGGGATTTGGAAAACTTGCCTAGGTCCCCCTTGGCATAAATATCTCTTGTAGAAGTGCCAAAAATCTCAAGCACTTGCTTGGTTCTCTCTTTGCTAAATCTACATAGAACTAAGTTTCTACTTCTATGGGAAATTTACGTCACCTTCATTACCTAGCTAAGTCGTAGAGCTCTAAGCAACATGGCAATTGATTAGTAGATGTTCTCTTTGTAGAATGGAAGAAAAGAAATGTGATGTTAATCATAGTCATCTAGTGAGAAGCTTATCAAGCTATGACAACTCACAAATTCATGCTAGATATATACACAAACATTATTATTTAGGTTTAGAAGATGGAGTTGTGTGGCCAACCCACAACAATTGCTTGATATTTACGAAGCACCTTCTTCACTTTTGAGGAAGGAATGACCAATTCCTCTCTAGCCCACTCAACGTAATATAGACAATCCCAACACCATGAGGGAAAGTCTAGCCATTGAGGTGGTCATTTTGTTAGGGAATATTGACATAGCTATCCATCTCCTCTTGCTCATCAAAATGACCAAGTTCCTTATGGTCACACTTTAGGTATTAGTCCTTAAAAGGCCCTCTAAAGCCTAGCCATAATAATGATGGTTGGTAACAAACTAGTCACAATCTTTAAGTCAATTGTTGAAGAATGGGGGATAACCCTTAAAAATCAAGATTGTGATCTTGGGGCTAGACTATTGTCATCTCCTACTTGAGTAACATGCTTAACTAAAACTTAAAATATTGATTTTAAACTTGCATGTTTTTTTAATCTTATTTAATCTTATTTAGAATTATCGCTTACACAATTTTTATTTTTGTATAAAATACCTTATTGCTCATATTTATAGTTATAAGAAATGTCATATTCCTGACCTAACAACCCAAACCCCAGAACTTAAACTTAAGATTTATTGAAATTTGAAATTCCATAAAAATAAACATCACCATTCAAATTCAAATTTATATAAATCTATTAAACAATCTCTATATATCCTCTCGTGCTCTTCGCCATAAATAAATACTCAATTATATACTTCAAACACGCTTAAAAAAAAAGCTAAACAAAATACACAAGTAAATATTTATACAATTTTTTATTTTTATAATTTAAATACATATATACAATTACTATATTAAAATTATTATTGCTTTTACAACTAGTCAGGCTCCCTATGAAGAAAAAGTTAATTATTTTTGAACTGATAATAAACCTTCATGGTAAACAAAAAATGTCATAGAGTACTGCTTTCTTTTAGAAGCTCCCCAGCGTCATTTATACCTTCTCCAATGCTCCCTCCACTGGCTGTTGAGTTTGGCTCTGCGCAACTATCCTGCGTCTGCTCAAACTGTTCACCTGCGGAAGAAGGGCAAGCATACGTCGCTTCATTTTTGATGGGGACTCGAGTGATATTCAAAATTGAGCCCTACGGATCATCGTCATTATGAACGAGCGGCGTCTGGGTACTCGTTTTCTCAAAAGCATGATGGGCATGTAGAGTCTCTTCAATGTCAAGCTTGCAAATTCAAGTTATCTTCGTCGAGTGTGGTAAAACATTGTTCAGACACTTCAAGCTTATGGCAATTCCAAACAAGAGATAAACTCTTACCTACTTGTATGCAACCATCACCACTTCACCATCCTAAACATTCACACCGAGGCTATAAATGGGGATGATGGAGGTAAACTCTAGGTCAAGGTATGGCTCAGATCTGATCATCTGGGAGAGCAATTTCCATCCCTGTATTCTAGAATTGTGACGAGTTAGTTGAAATGTTGTAGCTCAGATCTCCTTGTCACTAGGCTGAGATTTTGGTTTGTATTTGGCTTCGGTCACATCTTAACCTTTTACTCTTATCTTTTATTTAAATCATTTAAGTTTATTGGTTCAAGATTGAAGGGTAAGTTACGAGCATATGTTTTTCCTAAGAAGTCTCAGCTTCAAAACCAGAGCGGGCTACAATATGTATGGCTTAGTAGCTGCATGAAGGTGTATCCATTGTCCCATAAATAAGAAAATTTCATGCAAGGCTTGTCAATGACCTTAAACAAAACAAAAAAAGTGGAAAGGCCAAGGTTCAAATATTATGATACCCAACATTAAATAAATATAAACTAAACACCAATATGGTATGTTAAAATATAGCGTAATATTAACTTAAACAAATATATATATATATATATATATTATATATATATGGCATGACATATAGAAGTATACTATTAAACATATCGCTGATTAAGACATGGGTTATATACCTTGTAACGTGCTTACAAAGATAAGCTACATTACAAACTTCTCCAGTATAGCAAAACTTCCATAAACAGAAGACAACTAAATAATTCAAGTGACTAACAATACATCCACTTCAATTAAATTTAACAAAACAAGAAGCATGAAGATCCCTTCCATTTTCCTCCATTATCTTACCAAAATGTATGTCGCGCCTCTTTCAATTAGTAAGGGCGAAAATGCAAGCATGCCTACAAAAACCCCAACTTCCATGATTGGATAGATAATTATATTCTTTCACAGTTAATGCTACAACAAAGATTGAATGGATGAGTAATGAATGGGTTAGCCACTTTGTGATATCAAACAACCTCCTTAAAATCTTTGCAAACGAATATCCTTTTACAATAGCCGTTACATTTCACCTCATTTGAAAAGGGACATTTAAAAGATCTTTTGTTTTTTCTTCTTATTTTTCTTCTTCTTAGGCTTAAATGCCTTGTCAGGACCCAAGTCTGGTTTGTCAAGCTCCAAGACTTGCGTCTCCTGCATGAACATCCATATAGCATGTCAAACAGTAGCCAGAAGATCAATTCTACGTATAACTACTTACTGATCAATATCAAACAATTTTATCCATCCTACTAGAATTTTGTTATGAAAAGGATTTTAGTGACCAATATGATGACAAGAAAATCTCTTAGCAATCACATCTCATCTGCTAACTTCCCATTACGGACACAAACAAAACACACATGGGTGGTGTCTAACATAATCCAAAATGTCTTTTTGGTTGAACTCCACGCATCTGTTCATCAGGCTGTGGTTTAGAAGTAACTGAGGTTGCTTACCACGACAATGACCCAGGTTTGAAACCTGGTGGACGCGCATCGCCTGTTAAAGGGTCACATTCCAGCAGAGAAGGGACCGCATTTATGCAGTTGTTGTGCATGTACATTGTAGAGAGTTTCATAGTCCCTATATTTAAGCAAAGGCCATTTTGCTAAAAGAAAAATCCCAAGCATCTGGCACACTGAGAATGAGTGTATTCTAAAAAGCTTAACTTATCACACATAAACAAAATACTGTTGTTCCGTGTTTCACAATCTGTTAATACATCCAGTGGCGCGAAGCTACCGTGTGTCGGATTATGACTGAACGCCTCTAAGTCAGAATCCACGCTAGAAGCGGTGCATGTCACTCTTCGACTGTATCTCGACCCGCAGTAGGGGCGTCGCTTTGTCGCCCCCAGGGGCCCGTGTCATTTGCAAACCGCGACCGTGAAGCATCTCGGTCGGGGCAGCTTTGAAGTTCAATTCCAAACGGTTGTTGAGAAGAATCCTTTGAGAGGAGAAGCATGCTTGCTAATTGCAGCAACCTTTCATACATAATATGTTGAATTAACAGGGGATTATAGAGCTAGAACTTGTTTCTCAAGGTTAAAGGATTTCTCAGAACTTTTTCATGTGTATAATGCAAGCAAAATTTCCATGCAATTGCACTGTTGAAATGTTTCCAGCAGCACAGATCTACTTGTAAAACCACAAAAACAAAAAATACGAGCAAACCAGAAACATACATAAGTGAGAAGCATTGCTCAAAGAAGGTACAAACCTCTATACCCTCTGAAAAGGAATCCACGTGCCGAATCCTCTTTGTTGATTTTGAATTTTCATCTGAATGTCATAAAAAAAATTGAGCATCATGATATACAGATGAAATGAAAAATAAATAACCCCCAATAGATTTGTCTATAGTGGCATATCCCTAAAATGGGATTCCATTTGACATTAATGCTCTACTCCTAAGATGTATAACAACTGAATAAAATGCTTTTAAAAAAGTTATTAGACATTGATATATTTCCTGCACACAAAAAATATGCATGCCTTCAAAAGATAAATCAGAGGCTTTCACAGACAGAACTAGAACAAATACAAACTCAAAAACATAGGCCCGCTGGACAGAGAAAACTATGGGAAGAAGGGAATAAAGAATTTAGAAATCTCAAACATTTTTCTGAATAATTTCAACTATTCCCTTGCATGTCAATACCTGAATATTAGATTTAAAAACAGATATATGAACCAGCATTTGACAATTGGAAATGTATACTCCAATGAATAGAAAAGAGATGAAGGTCGGGACTCGGCAAGGTAGGTAGACAATGAAGATATTATGATTCACAGGGCACCTTTCTTATTTTCCAAATTTTTGGTTCGAAAATGTTTCTACTCTATCAACTACTTAACAATCATGTATTTGTCACCAATCCATGGATTTGTAAAGGTATTAAAATTCATTTTATCCCTCGCAATGTTATTAACAGTCACATAGATTGATAGCATTTTGATTAGATTGCCATAGCCTTCTAACAACCTCCAAGTCTTTATTTCCTGTGTTTGCTACTATTACCTTGTCCTCTACATAGATCCTCCTTGTATCTTTTACGGATAAAAGAAATTTCTCATTTTCTTTTTTAACTTTTGTTGATAAATTGACCAAGTATTCCATGATATTTACAATCACACTTTTATATCCTAGACTATACCTTCAAGCTGCATACTGCAATAACAGTATTATACATGCACCCCTTCATTCCAGACCAATTCTACATGAACCCTATACTACTCACTCGTAATCACTTAAGCAATGGAGACATACTAATCCTTGATTCTTATGCAAGAGAAAAACCTTGAACATGGACTTAATGAAGCATAACTGCCTAGCCTCTTGCAAGGTCAAATATTATGACAATGCATTACCTTTGTTAGGATACTAGACATTCTGAGGATATTTGAAACCAGCATGGTCTAATATACTATAGTCATGTATGCTTTCTAGTGTGGTTATCCAGCAGTCACCGTTTCATTCTATGCTTAGGTGATTGGATGGTAATCATACTCTTTGAGTTAACAATACTTGATCTGTGGCTCCTCTTCTCCTGATTTTTGCTGTCTACTTAAAGAGCATGGAGGTTCACTTGTCCATCATGAAACATTGTATTGGATATACCTTTTCTTTCTTGAGCAGTACTTTAGTTTGTTCATTGCTCCATGGATGTCTCTCTTTCAAGGGTTTTACCACATAATCTCGTCTATATCCTTGATTTATGTGAGTTATTTCTCTCCGGTGTGACTTAACTACTTCGACGTGGTATTAGAGCATTTTTTGTGGATGACCTCTTCTCTGGTTTGAAATTGAGGTAGCTTTCCACAAGTTTGGAGTTTCTTATTTTTGACAGGGAGACAGTGGGGATGGGGGGGCATTTCCATGCATTGTGGGGAATATATGACTATTTCATTGCCTCTGAAACATCCTTTTCAGCTGGGTATCCTTTTCATTTCACTCCAAATGGCTTTCATATGCCCGAGTTATGGATACTTTCAACCAATAATTTGTGGTTGTTAGGTTGAGATGAGAGAAAAAGCTTTATTTAAGTTTTTTATTTAAATATTTATGGCCTTTCATTATTAGTTTATCCAACTAATTTTTGGTTACCCAACAAGTGGTTTATGTGTATTTGTGGCCATTATCCATTATCTAAGCCCTTGTTAGTTTCTAGTGTTATGTGGACTCTAAGGATCCCTTTTGTGGCTGTAGGGTAAAGCTCCCTTGTCAGGTAGGCAGAGTTTCCTTCCATTTGGTTACAAACTCCTTTTGATGCATACCTCCTTTTTTGGTGGCCAACCTCCTATTCAGGCCCTTTATTGAAAGGCCGGCTCCTTTTTGTGGTGTCACCTTCTTTTTGAGCTACACTTTGGTCAAATGACACTTTTTCATGCAACATCTTTATGTAACTTCCATGAAAGCATCAAAGCCTTAGGTAATACACCAACATGGCATTACCCAAAATTTCACTCCCCTTTTGGAGTAACATACCTTTAACAACCATGAAGAAACCATCACCCACATGGACTAACCACACCTTGACACACAATCACCACTCCAACATGCAAACACCACATGGACCACCAATGTTAGCCACAATGACACAAAGACCCACCATATGGCACTCTACCACTCTATCACATCCTTTGTCACAACTCACAAGTCAACTAGCCATAGTGCCACATTATCAAATATACTTTGTCATTTGTCTTATCATCAATGCCATGTCAACGGACTCCCAGTCAATAGTGGAACACTGGTTGCTACATCAATTTGTCTAGTCAACAGTGCCACATCAACAACCACATCATCTTAGCCAATCAATGTTGCCATGTCAACACTTCAATAGAGTCCTCTTCATTGTAATCTTGACTTTCAAAAGTGATTTTCAATCGGGCATAACTTTTTCATTCAAAGTTTGTTTTCAATGTTGTTTTCTGTAGTGTGTATTTTTTTGTTCTCTATGCACTAGAGTTGTTGGTTTCAAGAACTTTCACTATCAAATAATTGTTGTTTCTCTATTTTCTTAGAAACCCCCCTTCTAATCCTCATTTTTAGAACATCTAAAAGGTATGTCTTGGTCAACTATGCAACCTTTTTAGTATCATTTTCTTTTGTAGTGTGTTACTTTGTAGGGCCACCAGTTAGTTTCTATGTTCATAGCAATTTGATTTTTTTGCTTCAATGTGGCTAGTTCTAATAAAATTTGCTTAACAAGTAACAATTATTTATCATGGAAGATCTATTAAGAAGTAGGGGATTGTGGAGGTCCATAGGATTACTTTACGAACACAAACATTGCTTCTGGATGCTTTAAAGTTTAAAGAAAGCCAAATGGGAAAGCAGAAATAATGAATCCCATAGACTCATTGGCATGTCCATCTCTGATGATCTAAGGTTTCACCTTCAAAGGCTTAACAAACCAAATGAGGCTTGGAACAAGCTTCAGCAGTGGTTTGGTAAACAGAATCAAATCTGACCTCATCAACTTGATAATAAGCTAATTGCTTTGGATCCTGCTAACTTTCAGCACATTGAAGATAATAACTCAAGATTTAGTACTTTGAAACTTTTGCTTACAGATTGTGGTTTGAAGAAATTCGATGATCAAATGAAACTTGCGGTTGCAATACTTTCTAAGAATGGTGACCCTTACTTTGCTTTAGTTTCTACATTTTATTTCATGAAAGAAGCCTTTGAAGCCGCTTATCAAATCCCTACTTTTAAATCATTTTACGATTAACTAACACAAGAACAAGTCAAGTTCTTAGACATTGGTGTCATTTTTGTGGATACCACAAATAAGGCCTTAGTGGTGCAGCAAAAGCAAGGTCCCAAGAAGAAGCAATCCAAGAAAAACAAAAAGAAGAAGACTTCCAAAGCCAATCAATCTTCCACTGCTCTGAATCAAGATCAAGGAGCAAAGCACAAGGGAAAGATGACTGACAAGCAACATAATTTTTGTGAACGAGATGTCAATCTTGAATCACATTGTTGGAAGAGGAAGTGTTGGAGATTACAATGTATTATAGCATCAAACTTGAACCCCATTCTAATTCCTCTTCTAAAGGTCAAGCCCTTTCTGTCTCTACCTACAGATTCAGTATAAATACTTCTTCTATGGATGATTGGATTTTAGATTTGGCGAGTTCACAACATATGGCTAAGATAATATGTTCTGCACATGAGGATTGTAACACCAAGTGTGTTTATGCTGGTGATAACAGATAATAGGAGTTTTAGGATCATTAACTATTCAACTACATGATGGTGTTCTCAACCATGTTCTCTGTGTTCCCAATCTCTATTACATTCTCCTTTTGATCTACCAGATTTCGCATTGTAATGCCAACAAAATTGTACCACAGGGTGTTGTAATTGAATGATCCTCAACATGTAATAGCTTTAGGTAGTGAAGATAATTTTTCTAGACTATACAAGCATCAATCATTTTGGGTCTTCTTCAGTTTCTTATGGTTTTGTCACTCATAATGATGATTCGAGTTGACTCTGACACAAGCAATTTGGATACTAAAATTACAACTCACAACACAATTATGTAAGCATAAATTGGTTCTTAGCCTTCCTCGTATAGTTTTGACAAATGTGGCCCTTGGCATGCATAAATCCCTCTGGAGCATGTTTATAGTGAGTTGTGTGGCCTTTTGCCTTATGTTTCCTCTTCCAATCACAAGTTTTTTTGCACTTTATTGATGATTTTTCCAAATGCACCTGAGTTTGTTTTCTTAATTCCCTTGTTGAAAGACAATGCAATCGGATTTAGATCAGATGATAGAAGAAAATAAGTTAACAAGCACCTCATCAGATTTTATTATTTTGAAGGAAACTTTATGCAACACATTGAACTGCACTCCTAATGTTGTGTGAAATGTAACACCGAAAGAAGAATAGGGTAGAAACAAGCAAAAAGTTATCAACTCTAAAGTGTTTGATTGTGACAACTGGGCTCACATTCCTTATGAAAAGCACAAAATTCTACAACCTACGAGTCAGAAATGTATTTTTGTCAGTTATGATGATGATGTAATAGGTTATTGCCTTTTTGTACCCTGCATTACAGAGGTGATTCTTGGCAGAGGTGGGTTTGATGAGCATTTTTTCACTTGCAAGACTAGTTCATCTCATTTGCCTTCTTCAACTTGTGAGTCAACTTCTCATTTTTCTATGTTGACTTCTACTTCTCCTCATGATTTTGATTCTATTATAGATGATAGTTCTTATTTGAAAAAGACAATAAGGATGCACCACCTGCTCACTCTCGTCCTAGAGATGAATCTGCTACTAGGGAAGCTACTATATCTTTCATTGTCAATCCTTCTATTCCTCATCAAACTCATTCACGACTTTGACATGATTCTTCAATGCTTTCAGCTCAAAACTCAAAGCCTCTAGATCAGGAAACCTTTCATGAAGCGTCTAGCTAACCAAAATGGATTAAGTGATCAATAAAAATAATCATTCCTTGTTGGAAAATGATACATGGGATTTAGTCCCTCTCTCCCAAGGGAAGAGGATTGTGAAATGTAAGTGGGTTTACAAAGCCAAAGTATGTAGCTGATGGAAGCATGGACACATATTGTTATGTAACCAGCGCAAGAAAAGATAGAAAAGATAGATCAACGCCTTAGAATTCAGCGTCTTCGAGGGGGCAACCTCCTTTGCATTACATAAATGAACAATTCTTGAATGATTCAAATGACAAAACCTCCTTTTTGTATATAGGAGTCTAAGGAGTCACAATATAAACCAGCCGACCTAACAATAATAATATAAAGCCACAAAAATAACAATAGAGGGATTCTATGGGGCACAGTAATAACAATATGGGGGCAATAGGGGCACAACAATATTAATAAGGGGTATAACTACAATAGTAATGGGGTAATCACTAATATTATAGGGACCCAACATGCCTCTCGCCTTCAAAAAAGTGTTGTCCTCAACGCTTGAGTAGTTCTGGATACTT
>APFE031477097.1:5868-24436 GCA_000404065.3 Pinus taeda
CCCCAATCCGTACTAGCACTTATCGTCTCACCGTGGAGGAATCACCCAACCACTCAACGTTAAGATACCAGGTTTAAAGACGCCGGAACACGTCTCTAGCCTAGACCTCTAGATGTTCTCGTTAAGTTCCAATGCGTTTTTAGGTAAATTCGGTTAATTTTACAGTTGATCTTGGATTAAGTTTGAGTTTGAGGTCCTACCGCATGATCTCTCAAAAAACACCTAAATGCAACTATATGCCAAAGAACATCGTTTCGTTCGATGAATTCTAACTACGGGAAGGTTAGGAGTCTTTCGATCAAACAAAACGAATTCAAGAAACCACACAACCTAATGCAACTAATAGCAAGGAAATGAAACTTTTCTTTTGAAAGCACGAAATGTCCTTTTCCTTTCAACTATCAACGCAAGAGATACTAGTTTGCTCCACTTTTTTAATGACATAAAAATGCTTTCCAAAACAAATTAGAGAGATAGAAACGTCGAGCAAAAGGAATAAAATCACTCAATGAAAACACGACAAAGTTCCCAAGACACCAAAACAGTTTTCCCAAATCAAAGGAAAACTAAGGTTTGGATGAGCTATGTAATCTAAGCTCAGCAAGACAAAAAGGAATTCAAGCGAGGAAAGCAAACTGCTTGGAACACAATCAATCACTCTCAACGATCACCAAACAAAAGTGGGAACAAGAACGAAGTCGGCTGGTCAACTAAGAACACCAAATCCCGGACGGGAGGCTAGACACACATAACCACTACATGTCCTAGGGTTTGAGTGCGAAATCAATGAAAATAAGCAAACACCCGAAGGATGCGAGTTCACAACCAGACAAACGACGGTCTGACGCACTTCAGTAATCACTAAAAGTCAATACAGAACATAAACCAAGCAACAAGAGCAAAAAGAAGGGCTTTGCACAAACTGCCAACAATCGATAAACGAGTTCTCGTGGAACGAGGGCCCGCAAACAAACGAGTCACAGTCCAAACAAAGTTATCAAACCAAAAGCCAAGTGTAAGAAACAGGGGAAAACCAAAATCAGGAGGTTCAGTAGGTCAAACGGCCCAAACAGAATTTTTTGCAGGATCAGCGCGGGTGACCCTATAGCAACAAAGCGATGACGCAGAGGTGCCCGTAGAAACTTTGCGCTGTCAGCGCGGAAGGACAAGAATAAAGGGCGCTGGCCTGAAAAAGCAGGTCAGCGCGACTGGACAAATATAAAAGCGCGATGACAGAAGCAGCAAAGAGGACAGGATGCGCTGTCAGCGCGGAAGGACACGAATAAAAAGCGCTTTCCCGAAAAAGCAGGTCAGCGCGACTGGGCAAATATGCAATCGCGATGACAAAGACAGCAAAGAAGACAGGGTGCGCTGTCAGCGCAACTGTTTCAAAATAAAACGCGCTGATGTTGAAAAGCAAGTCAATTTGAACAAAAACTCCCAAACCAAAAGAACAGGTTTTTAAAGCAATTAAGGTAGTCCCTAGGACGAACCCAGAAACAGACCAACAGTAAAACACTCCCCAAAATCTTGACAAAGAAGAAATAATCAAACAAAGGTGAGATACAAAGGGACAGGCAAGCTCCCCAGCGGAGTCGCCAAATTGTTGGATAGGTAAATCCCCTCTACGGATAGAGGCGATCCCTACTAGCCCAACAGGGGTCTAGCAACAATCGAACAATGCTACACCGTAGGCTCCTAGTTGTAATTAACAAGTAGGTGAGAATAACTTACTTGGATTCCAACGCTTGTTTGTCGAAGAGATATTCTTCTCGCTCCATCGCTCCAGTCGATCACAGTTCCCCGCTATCCTCACGGATGAACACCTGCACAAGCAAAAGAGAGCAAACAAGAACGTAAAATCTACTAAAAACAACTATGTATCGGTCAGGAAAGATACAATTTGCATGAATCATTCATTGAACACATGTAAATGGAACCATAAGAGTAGTCATCTATCTTTATTGACAAAAGTAGAGTAAGGTACAACCGATGTCCTGACGCTGCGTCCTTCCCTAGAGGGTCCAACCAGCGTGTCTCCCAAGCATTTCACCTTTGGATCAAACTCCCAAGTCACAAGGTCTCTCTCTCACATACAAGGCTACAAACTCATGACCTTCCTCAAGCTCAAAGCAATCCTCACACCACACACTAAATGCCTACAAAGAGCAGCACTCAAATGCACTAAGAATTCCTTCAACAAAGTCTATATGTTCCAAACTAGCTACTCATAGGCAATGGAGGAGGCTTATAAAGGAGAAGGGGTCTCCATGAATAGGCAAAGGATGAGCTTTCCTCCAAGAAAAGTGGATGGTCAGTCGAACAGACATGCCAGAGAAAGGATGGCGACCTCAACAATGCCAACAACCAGTTCTGGAGGGATCTGGAAGGCTGGTTGTTAGAACAAATTCGCCCAAACAGGATCAGCGTGGAAAACCTGTGAACTGCCGCACTGACATCGCAAACTGACGTAGAAGAGGTCTGGTCAGCGCGAAAAGGACAAACGGAGGAGGCGCTGTTCACAAAAATGGGATCAGCGCGGAAAAGACGTGTGCTTCCGCGCTGGCAGCGCAACAGATACACTGACCTCCGCCCATCAGCGCGGTGATTTCATTAACAGTCGCGATGATACATTTGACTTAGGCAAAAAGGGGTTTTTAGCCATTTTGAGGAGCATGAGTATAGGTGAATGTGGTTTTATGACACAGTAGGGAGACTGACATGATGGCAGTGACATTTTACTGTGTAACACTTTCCACTCTCAAAGTAACTAGCCCTTGTGAATATATCTTTTTTTATAGGTACTGGCACCATGTTTCGAAAGAGCTGGTGGAGCTTCTAGCAGCCAAAAGAATCAACCAAGGTAATGAACAGGGTTTAGTGCTTCTTGCACCTCCACCTATAAGAAAATATGCCCTAAAATTGGCCACTAGGATACCTTCATCCCACGGGGGTAATTGAGGCTTTAGCTTCTTGGTAGTCAATAGTCAGTATCAAGCACTATCTAGGTCGGGTAGCCTCGTATAGTATTGAACAGACAAGGACCTAAGCTGAACCCCCTATGAATCAAGTTGTTGCATGCCTAGGTAGTCTTCTCTGTGGGATGATGAAGGATTTGGAGCACCCTAAAAGAAAACTTCTATGTTTCAAATTTTCATGTGATCATGGAGGCTTGTGGGATGCCTACCCCAGTGGCCTCTAACCTGACCTATAAATTATTTTATAGACCTTGTGGGGAACTTAATGTGTTCAAGGTTATGGTTGCTTTTAGGGAGTTTTACTTCACATATGGTGTGAAAATTTAAGCTAGAATAAACAAAGTACAAAAGCTTGTGACATTGGATGCCCTTTGTACAAAATTTTAGAGTAGCTTAATGTGCTGAGTGCAATGTGTTTGCAAGTGACAAAGAGAGCATACAAAGTGTGTAAAGATGTGGATATGTGATGATCCTTTAATAAATCCCTTACTTACACTAAGTTGTGCTTGTTCCTTGCATTAAAATAAATAATATGTGGATAGTGGGCCACTTACTTCCTTCCTATTACATTATGTGTGCCTAAATTGGAAATGGAAAAACCAAGTGTGTTAAGAAATCTTTCGGAGGCAAGCCCAAGATCATCTAAAATATGCAAGGGAAGCAAGGGCTATTCCATTTCATTAATAACACTTGGTCCTAGTCCCAATTCTAATGAAAAAAATCTTTGGTTAGTAAAAAATATTTGTGGATTTTATACCACTTACTATCCTCCTAATTAAGCTATGTGACTTGTGAAACAATAGCTAAACTAGTTGAAAATATGTGTATATTGTGGCCACTTACTTCTCCCTTGATCAATCTGTCTAAAATAAGAAAAATAAGTTGAAAATTTTTGTGGATCATTGGCCACTTTCTCTTCTCCTAATTAAGCTATGTTTGGAATGAAAATTTTGAAAGTAAAGACTAAGTAATTACCCTACCAATAATGATTAGTAAAGAAATTAAACAATATAACTAAATGTAAAAAAATTGTAGAAGTGAAGGCAGTTCACTAACGGTTGCCTATCACTCATGAAAGAAAAATTACAACAAAATTTTGAGCTCTTTGTAACCAGGGTGGGTTATGTTTGTCTGAGATAAAATTCATACGATCAATGAAAAAAATTATGAAGAGGTATTTCCTGGCCGGAAACAAGTCCAAGGGGGCCTACAAAAATTCTAGAGAACCAATAAAGGCACAATGGAGTGAAAATGTAGAGAGAAAGGTCTTGCAAAACAACCATTAGATCAAATAAAGACAACAAGTGGAGTCGTCATCTTGTATTGGTGTGTTTTTTTCTTGCAAGTACCAAAGATAGGTCCTTGGAGTTGGTTGTTACCTACAAGGAGCATACAAGTAATTGGATGTTGTTAAAATATCAACATGGATAAACAAAACATTAAAAGCAATGGAGACAATGCTTGAAATGATAATAAACTAAAAACTACACTAGATAACATATAAACAAGCTTAATGAAGCAAACAAATCAAAAATTTTTAGGAAAAGGGTCCTCTTTATTGACCGTTGAAAGTAGAAGAGTTGCAGTTGATGACTATAAGACATTTGAAGAGAATTATTTGAGCAATGGTGCTAAAAAATCCTCAAAAAGGAATTCCCTTTCTCAATCTACTTGCAAACACTCTCTCTCTCTCCCAAAGAAGTATATAAGACACTCTCAATGATAGAATTATTTTCTCAATGAAATGCTTAACTGCTAGGGAGGAATTTTGGCAACATAACAATGTTCTACTTCTTCTTGTTTCTTAACTCTCCATGAACTTGTATTTATAGAGGACACTTATAGCAGAACTAAGAACAAGTCCACCACTCCTGTTGCCATGGATAAAGTTACACCACCTTATTCATCAGCATAGCCCGTTAAGACAAAAATCATTGACTATAACATTTCTGAAGATATGAAAATAGCTCGCGCTAACATTGTAATCTTCAAGCTTTAAAAGATAATGGGACAACGAGAACTGATTATTCAAGAACTCTCATTGCACACTTCGACGGGTAAATAAGTCTATGCTTCTCAGGTAATGTCTGGTATCTCTTGTGAAATTATCAAATCTATTGTAAATGTTGTAAATTTAAGTTGTAACACTCTCTACCCTCCATTTTTATTAACTTTTAAATTATTTAATTATAATGTTCACAAGTGTTTGGTTGATTTTGGTGCATCCACGAATTTTATGCCATTTTCTGTTGTTAAGAAAATAAATGCTAAATGGGATAAAAGTGATGCATAGATCATACAACTGGACATATCATTTGTCCAGACAACTGGTGAAATCAACAATTTTATTATTCGTTTGTCATCTAATCATAGAGTTCACCAGTGTATAAATATCGTAGTTGTGGACATTCCCAAAGCTTATGGCTTATTGCTTAGTAGATATTAGTCCAAGAAACTCGAAGGATACTTTGTGACAGATTGATCTCACTTATGGATTCCATACAAGGGCATAAATAACTAGATTCGAGTTGAAAGAGAGCCCTACATGAAGCATACTGTGACACAACTTGAGGGAAAAAATGAACCAATGGGTTTTGCAGAGGTGTTTTTTGGAAATTGTTTTCTGGAATAAAATCACAGATGTTATCTAACACATATTTCGCTCATCCCACCTGATACACAATTGGAACTCCTTTCTCGAAATATAACTTGTGCTAATGACCTTTGTACAATAGATATAGATAGTAGTAGTATAGAACATAGCTCTAACATTTCTAACATTTGGATCTTATACTTTGACAATTCAAAAATTTAGGAGGGTTCTAGAGTTGGTTGCATTTTAAGAGTCCCGCAATAGAGAAAACATATGATATCTTGCCTCTTGGAATTTGAGTGCCCCAACAAGGTTGTAGAATATGAAGCACTCATTCTAGGTTTGAAGAAATCCATTAACCTCAAAGTTGAGGTGCTCAAATCAATAGGTGACATTGAAATCACAACACGTCAAGTACGCAATACGATACATTGTGTGTCACCTAATCTCAAAAGCTATCAACAAGAGGTATGGAATCTAATTTCGCAATTCCAAGTTTTTAATATTGTTTCTATCCTTGGAATCTAAAATGTTTTTGAAGATACATTAGCAACTGCTATGGCTAGGTTGTCATCATTAAGGGATGAATTTTCTATTGAAATTATTTATAGGCCATCCGTTCTGGATAATATCACTATTTTTTGTGTTTTCAATGACGATCAACATATACTGGATTTTATGATGAACGTTGATCTATTCAAAGGCACAACCATTGATGAAGACGAACACGATAAAAATTTCCAAGATGCAACTCAAGCAAACAAAGGAAACCCCATTCCTAAGGGTGTTGTGTCATTGGAAAAGATCTACGGTTTGTAAAATCACTTTAAGGGACCAGTCAACACAAAGACTCATAGCTCGACCCTGTCATACGAACAGATAAACCTTGGTACAGAGGAAAATCCAAAGTTTGTGAATATCGGTACTTGCACCACACCTCAAGAGAGACATGTTTACATCGACCTCTTTAAGCGGTACCAAGATGTTTTCGCGTCGACATACAATGATCTTAAGACTTATAATGCGCAAGTTATCTGGCATCTGATTCCAATTGAGGAATGGGCCAAGCCTTTTCAGCAGAAGCTGCAGAAATTTCATCTGACTCTTGAGTCCCTCATTCAGAAAGAGTTGAGAAAGGTATTGGACGCTTGGATGATTTTTAAAGTTTGTCACTCAACATGGGTCTCAAATTTGGTTTCGGTAAGGAAGAAGTCTGGGGAAGGATTTTTGTAATCTGAATCGCACCTCAGACAAAGACAATTATCTAGTTACATAGATGAAATATATTTTATAGACAGTATCAAGGTCTAAAATGTTTTCATTATTGGACGTATTTTAGGGATACAACTAGGTTTTGGTGTCAGAACCCGACAAACATAAGACAACTTTTAGAGACAAGTGGGGTACGTTTGCTTTTAAAAGAATGCCTTTTGGACTTGTCAATGCAGGTGAAAATTTTCAACACACTATGGACATCACATTTCGTAGTTTAACTGGACAAAGAATTGTTGTTTACCTGGATGATGTGACAATATTTTCGAAAAGAAGATTTTACCACTTATGCCATTTAAACAAAAATTTTCGATCCATGTCGCAAATATGGGATATCTCTTAATCCCAAGAATAGCATTTTCGCAGTGTCCAAGGGAAATATCTTGGGCCATATCATCGCAAAGAGAGGGATTAATGTGGACCCCGAATGGGTCAGAACTATTACTCATATCCCCTTCCCAGTGAACAAGAGAGCTATGAAAATCCTTCTTAGGGAAACTCAGTTTCCTTCACAAGTTCATATATGATTATGCATAGATAGGGAATTCGTTGCAAGAGATGATAAATAAGGATGCAATCTATAAATGGGGTAAAAAGGTAAAGGAATCATTCATCCTTATTAAGAAAGCGATCTTAAAAGTGCCAACTTTATACAATCCAAATTTCAGCAAAGATTTCCTATTGTACACCTTCGCTTCTGATACTTCTCTCTCTATCGCTCTTACACAAAAGGATGATTAGGATAACGAGAAGTCTATATCATTCATGAGTGTTGACTTCCAAGGACCTAAACTTAATTATTTCACCATCAATAAATAGGCTAATGCGGTCTACAAGACGATAAAACACTTTAGGCCTTGTCTTATGAAGAATCATGTTATTATCTTTGTGCCACACCCAGTTGTTAGATCGTTGTTTGTTCAACAAGAGTTGGGTGAAAGAAAAGTGAACTAGATGACTAGCTTGCAAGAATACGATCTTGAGTTCAAATCGGTTCACACTGTCAAGGGCCATGGTCTATGCTAGCAAGCAATAAATAAACCACCTCACTGGATTCTTTTGGGTGGGGGCAGGAAATATAAATGTATAATATCAAACAAGCCACCCCCATTAATGCATCTACCTCTTGGTACGCAGATGTGTGACAATATATTGAGCACGGTACGCTGCCCTCTCATTTATCACTGAGACAAAAGAGGGATACTAAATTGAAATCTATATCTTATCAATTGGTACACAAGGGGTCTTGCTTAGATTCTTGGAAGCACCTGATACAGAAAGGGTATTGCGTGACCTCCAAGATGGACTAGCTGGACGAGATTTCGCTGGTGACACTACTGCGCACAAAGTTATGTGGGTCATTTTCTATTGGCCCACACTTTTTAAAGATTCCCATGCTTATGCTTGCACGTGTCTGATTTGTTAGAAATGTGCTAATAGAGATAAGAAGTCGGTTGCCCCATTGTATCCCATTGTTGTAGAAGAACCATTCCAAAAATGGGCCTTAGATGTTATCAGTGAGATCCATCCAAACTCATCGAAGCAACACTTCTATATATTACCTCACACCGTGGCTAGAAGTGGTTCCTCTCAAGCAAGTGAATGATTAGGAAGTCATCAACTTCCTCGAGAAGAACATTATTAATAAGTTTGGCATTCTGGCATCACTTTTTTTTTATAATGAAACATACTTCTCATTGTTGAAACTTTATTATTTTTCATTAGAAAATGGAATTGTATTGAAACATTTAGTTAACTATTATCCACAGGGGAGCAGTCTTTCCTAGTCAACCAATAAGAATCTTATTCACATCATCAAAAACATTGTCTTCTCTAAACAGAGAAAGTGACACAATGCTTCGGTGAACGCTCTTTAGGTTGACTGTGTCATGCCTAAAAATTCTTTGAATACCTCCCCTTACTTTCTGGTATATGGAAAAGAAGCCATCCTACCTCCAAACATTCACTTTCCTTACCTTAAACTATCACAAGAGTCTCCAGGTAAGCCTTGTCTTTTGGCTCAGAGTAGGATAAATAAGCTCTTGAATTTATCGAAAGAAAGGAGGAAAGAGAAAGAAAAAATTGTTCTTTATAAGAACCATATCAAGAGATGGTTTGAAAAGAAGTTTGCGGGGAAGAAGGAATTCAGTGTGTGTGACTTGGTATTGAAGTGAGACAAAGCCCATGAAGAGAAGTGGAAACACACCAAGTTCTAGTCCGTGTGGATCAAACCTTTCATTGTTCATGAGAAACTTGGCCACCACACTTATCACCTCTAGTCTGTGGATGGGAAGACTGACTCTCTTCCTGTAAATGGCCAAGATTTGAAATAGTATTTTCAATGACAACCTAGGGTTTTTCCCTACCCTATATATATACTTTGTTGTTTTGTGTGTTTGTCATGTTCAATATTTTTAGTTTGTCTTTTTGTTTTGAGTATAATATTTGTGTGTAAGTGTGTTTTGGTTCCAATGTATGTAGAAAAATGAAAAGGGCCTTATGACACAATAACATTTGGCTAAATTTTGGTCATTCTTCTTCGTCTTGGTTACACCTTTTGGTCGATGATGTTTTGAAGGAAAATATAATACTTGCCTAAGGAAAGCTTTGCGTCGAAACATGATATTTGTATCTATTCTAGTAACCTCATTCCTACACTTTGTTCCTTATGTTTTAGTGTTTTCCACGTTGATCCAATCAAGTAGACAAGGATAAGGGGAAATAATTAATTGGTATAATAATATCAGAGGGCATTTTTCTACATATGCATAAAAGTGACATAAGTATAGGAAAACAAAGAACTTTTTTATATTAATGAATGTAGGAGAATAACTAACCCTTTCAGATCTTGACCTTGTAGATGTCTCCCAACTATATTGTCCTTCCTTTTCTACAAAGCAATCCTTCAATCACAACTCAAGTGCACGGATGGATAATCGATCCTTATGCACAAAGAAACAACATGAGGCATAAATAAGAGTCTCCAAAAGCCAACCCAGACTCCATGGGAGGCAATGAATTTATAGGGTAAAAGTGGTGGTTTGGTATTTACCATTCTAGGACTTAGATCCACATTAGAGGGATGATAAGTTCTAGGGATAAGAGATAAGACCTCAAGAGTAGGAGTTCAAGAAGTAATCAGATAGTAAATAGTTAAATCAGATATTAAATAGTTAAAACCACTCGGGAAGCTTCTAGAAAGAGAAGATTCAAAATTATTTTTTATTTTTACCGAATTCCAAGGGCCATCGCACTTGCAGTGAAAGCAACATGCATTGGTCAGTGCAGTTTCTCTGTGTGCAACTTGCAATAGTGCAGTTTGCATGAAAGCTAAGTGTGATGGGTCAAAAAATTAGGGTTTTTATTTGTTTAACCCATAATTATTGGAACTTTTAGAGAGAGGATGCTTTGGGCTTTGCAGGGGATGAATGCAAATTGTCAATGGATGTTGATTGATCTGGTTTCAAGTCCATTTGATTAGATGTGACAAAATGACCTGTGACAAATTCCCCCCCTAAAGTACAAAGTAAGACGTAGTGGCTGAGGACCGAGGTGCTCTACCATGTGACAAGTCTGGATCAATAATAGATTGGTCGAGATCACCAACTCTTTGTTACAATACATAATCATAACGATATCATTGTTGAGGCAGGAATGCCCATACTCGACATATAAGCCAATTTACATGTACATGTACAATAATTAGGATCATGTCCACTAATGACAGATTGTGGACTCATGCTAGGATAACTTTCTGAATGATCATAGCCAACATACTTTGTAATCTTGTATGAATCCTAAAATTGCATCCCGGATATATGAAACTAGATCTGAGGTCTCCTACTTCGTCAATCGATAGTACAAGTCTAACCATGTGAATAAATATGTTGGAGTCAAACATGGTAGACACCATCTAATTACCGACCAATGATGTAAGTTATTAACAAATGCGAAAGGAACCATTGATAATGATAATGGCCCTCAAGGTACTATAATACAATATATGCGGTGCAAATAAATGAGCTGAAGTCGAACACCACACAAAATCTTTCGATCGAAGGCCATTGATGAGAAACTATTGCCAAAAGTAAGGAAACTTTCCATTAAGGTATACAAGCTCCAAGGCACTGAAGGGAGTTTCTAAGTCAACATCTTGGATAATGTGTTGATGTTGATAGTAAGCGACCCATCGCAAGAGGGCCTTAATGTATCCCCCATCAATGACATGAAATAGGTATCAAGATTTGAGATTGGATGTGATGATGCAGAGCTAGTCTAGGAGCGACAAACATGAAGTAAGGATTAAGGGTATTGTAGCAGATGTAAATTGAGGGTGGACTTTCTCTTGAACATATCGATGACACTAATAATGAGTTGGAAACATTGACTCAAAGAACCATCATCAAGGATTTCAATAAGGTGTGATGAACAGAGAGGCAAGGAGATTCGCCAACCCAAAGGAATCATGGAGATTAAGTGAAAGAGTATCATGTTCAAGAGTGACTCACTTCCATTAATAGGTTTAATGCCCTATTTTCCCGACCATTTCTAGCTAGTACCTCTTTATTTTTTATAATCTTGAGGAGGATAACATATGCTTGATCTATAAGCTCATCCTTTGGATGAATCCTTCTGAGTATTTTTAACGAACCCTGAGAAGGAATGGTTTGGTCTCGTTATGCTTGAAAAGTCCAACATTTTTTAATAGTTTTACGAGTCCAGCGAAGGCATAACTCAACTTATTTTTTATGTTTTGAGTAGTTTGTACTTTGAATATTCAGCCGGTGATTGCAGCCAATTTGGTTAACCATTTCTAGCACCATTAGTTCCAGGTAAGAGGTCTATCTTTTCTCATCATTTTCACGGTTTTCGTTTCTTGTTTGATACATTTTTTGAAGTTTTGGCACTTGGAATTCGCCCTAGGCCCATCACACTCTTCTTATATCGAGAGTTGTGAAGGATCAACTTAGTTTACACTGATTAGTGCGAACCAACACACTTACCAAGGAGGGTAAGTGTGATGGGCCGCTTTGTTCATGGACGAACAATGCGATGGGCGCAGTAAGGGTTCCAAATTTTTTTTTTTTAGTAGTTTTCTCCCCAAAAAATTCACATTGCTAATTTTAAGTATTTTTTGTGTTATTTTGTAGATATCTACTGGAGTAAAAATGGCTTTAAGCCGGAGAGAAAGGGAGCATCAGGCTCAAGACATGATTGTTTCAATGATCAAGCATCAGTGCAAGCTTTAACAAATTACGGGTTACTGAATTTCTTCCAAATTCCAGGCATGGGGGCCCAGTTAGAGTTGCCGGAATATTTGGTAAAAGCCTGGGATGTACAAGGAAAATAATTCAGGATTGGAGAGCACATTGTCACTATAGATGTTGAAGAAATCTATTTTCTAACAGGGTTCTCACGTAGAGTGTCTCCTATTTCATTATCAGGATACAAGAGAGGTAGAGAGACAATGCGGAATTACATATTTATCCATTGTTAGCCTCGCTCTCAAGCAACTAAGTATGGGAAAATTGAAATAAAGGATGTTATTCAACTCCCCCTTAATACAATACTATTTACCATTACTCAGTTGGATGACAATGCTCCTCTACATTTAGCTACCAAGTCCCGAATGCAGTATGCTTTAGAATGCTTGACATCTACTATCTTCAACTGGTGTGAGGGGGTCTTGGTCAATCTAACGGAACAACTCAATAGAGAAAAGACCAGGTATGGATCTATCATAGTGTCATTCACTTTGTAGAGGGTACCATTACTGCGACCTCAACGGATATCCTGTGAGCTACCTGGACCTAGAGAGTCTCATATGAGGCAATGGGTAGACGTAATGGCTCAACATGACAAAGGGTCTATGATGACATTCACTCCTACTTTCTTTAGATGACCGTGTGAACAACTGATTATGATCAAGGGCTACCCCTATGCTGGAGATGATTTCTGTGGAGATCTAGAGCTTATTTCACCTGTAGGCGAGCAATGGAGTGGTGTAGGTAAAAGCAATGTCATTTTGGATATTTTGGTTTTTTAAGTTTTACAATTTATTTTTGTTTTTAATGTATTCGAGATTAACTATCAGTTTTACATGCAAAGATCATACAAGTGAGACCAATGGGCATGTCCCCACTTCATTGATGAGCATGGGTGCAACTGGGACATGCTAGATTCGATGAGGTGGGTATGGAGGAGTTAGGAGACGCAAACTTGGCAGAGACATTAGCTGAGTTTGAGCACCATGTGGAGGGCTTGACCAGTCCTGTTTCGGATACTGGGGTATGATATCTCAATCCGTTTATAGATATACACTATAGGGGTGATCTAGGTGGATGTTGGTGGCCACCCACCTATCCCACTTGGAACCCCACCACTGTCTCTTTCAATTTTTCAGTTTCCTTAATTGTATAACAATTTACTATTTTTGGCAGTTTTTCAGGTCCTGAACTTCTGGAGCCATTTTGAGGCCGTAAACAACGCTTTTTTGGAAAAACTAGGGCCAACATTTTATTTATCTTAATGTTGGACACTAAAAAGTTGCATTTCTCTTAGAGATCTTTCTAATGAGGTATTATGTGCGTCAAATGGAGATCATATGCCAGAGTTACGACCCCGGGAAGTTGATGTACCAATTTACACAAAGAGGGCCCATAGTTGTGGTGATTAATCTCCTAAGGTTAGGTTTTTGGATGTTTAGGGTTTTCCATTATTTCTCAATAATAAATAGGCCTTTGAGCCTCATTGTAACATAGTTCAGAGGCATGTAGCCACCACATTTCTTCTTAGATAAGCTACCATCACCCAAGCTAGTCTTATTTTTATTTTGTTTGTAAGCATATTTTAGTATTTGATATTAATGAAATGAAGAGTTATTTTTGTTGCATCTCTGTATTTATGGTTATATCTATAATTTGTTGCATTCCTGTCTAGGTTCAGATCAAGGGGTTCCAACTCGGATCAACCGACTTTTGCGCAAGGTTTCCTATGCGGTTGTGTGTTACCATAATCACCACTGAGATTAGTCAACTAAGGCTTTAAAGTCACATTTTGTCTTTTGCATGTATTCATATATTATAGGCCATAAGCCATATGTGTCTCAGACACAATTTTTGTAAAACTCAAATACTATTTACAAATTTCATCTATGGATGTTTTCTACTTTATTCTGCTATCTTGTATAATATGTGATGATGATTGTATATTTACAAATGTTTCAAATGTTTGTCTAAAACATGATTAGCCAATGCATTTGTTAATGTATTTATACTTCGAGGGACATGTTGATATTAAATATAGTCAAAATGTCTCTCTAAAAGGTGAACTCTCAAAAACATACGCAACATAATTAGAATTCTTACTAAATAAACATTATTTAGATGTACCACCATGAGTTGTGAATAAAGTCTGACAACTAAATGATGAATATCATGCAAAATGGAATCAGATAGTAGTTTGATGACTGCGCTATACTCAACGATATTATTAGTTGAGTGACCGATGCAAATTCCTTACAAACTCATTAACTCGTCATTAAGAGCATAGATTACCCATGTTCTAGAGGAAAGGTTTTGGGTACTACAACTAGCACCATCAACATAACCAACATATGGTTGAGGGAACACCGACATCTACAAATCAAATGTAATCCAAGTTAAATAGAGGCAGTAGAAAACTCTCAAGAAAAAACACTGTGAACACACCAACAAACGTATATAGCATGTACACAGTGACTATGTAGAAAACTTCTAAGCATAGTATCTTTTGAGGTAAAACCCATTTTGGGGTTGCGCCCAGGGAATTCCTTCAAAGTCTACAAGCTCATAGGCCCCCTTTTGCAAGTACATGTTTAACTATATATGGACATAACCACATTAGTTCGAGTTTCCCAACTCCTAATTTATTGGCTTCTTGGTCATACAAAAGGACCAGACCACCCTCCAAGAAGGCACGAGGTTTAACATTTTGGTCATATTGTGCTTTGACATCTTTTTTGTGAGCCTCATTGGCCATCATGACATCATGTCGAGTCTCATCTAAATGAGCTAAGTGCAAAAAATGTTCTTCCCTAGCAAAGGTAGTGGGAAGAAGTTTGGCGACAAGTTTCAATGACGAAATTTCACATTCAATTGGAAGAATGACTTCCAGACCATACACCAACTCAAAAGGTGTGAATCTAGTCATGGTTTAGACAGAGGTGTGGTATGACAACAAAGCTAACAAAAAAAAAAAAAAACAAACAAAAGCAAAAACAAACAAATAAAACAAATAAATAAAACAACACAAAAAAATAAAAAATCCCTACCATGTGTTGAAGCATTGTTTTCAAAACCTTATTAATGGGTTCTACTTGACTGTTGGCCTGTGGGTAAAAGGCCAATTCGTTTTATGAATCCCTACCATGTGTTGAAGCATTGTTTTCAAAACCTTATTAATGGATTCTACTTGATTGTTGGCCCGTGGGTAGTAGGGAGTTGCTCTATCATGCTGTAAGCCCAACTTGGTAGTCAGTTCGGACATCATGTAATTGCAAAAAAGTTTACCGTGATCTGCGACTATAGCTTGTGGCACACCAAATCTAACAATAATGTGATTAAAGAGGAACATTGCAGCAGTTTTGTCGTTGTTATCATATGCAGGCATCACTTCGTCCCATTTAGTAAAATAATCTACTGCAACGATTATATAACCATGCCCCTCGGTCGAGCCAAGGTTACAGGTCATGAAGTCAATGCCCCATTTTTGACAATTGGATGCAAAGGAGAAGGTGGATCACGAGATTTATGGTTATGAATCTAGCACGCGTGACACTTTTGGACCACTACAATACAATATCTGAACATAATCAGCCAAAAGTAACTGACACGTAAGATTTTATGGGCAGTAGCATATCCAGACATATGTTCATCACACACTCTAGCATGAGAATCATTCAAAGCTTTCTCGGCCTCCTCATGAGTGAGGCACTGTCGGAAGATCGTGTGGATACCATGCCGATAAAGGGTGTGGCCAATTATGATATAATGACAAGTCTGGTACCTAATACGATGTTGATCAAAATGAGTGGTTTCAGGTCATAAAGTTTGGGTTTGGAGATAAATCATGATATCTCCATACTAGGGATCAGAAGAGTCGATCAGAAACAATGCTTCATCAGGGATAAAATCATCAATTCTTGATTCTGACGTACAAGAGGGAAGGTCGCAAATCAATTTGCAAAATACTAGAGATTTCTTAGACTTGGATTTGATGAAGTCCAAATCAAACTCTTGGAGCATAATGATCCACTTCGAGTATTTTCCCCATAATTGATGTGAAAGGATATAGGTCATAGGGTTGCAATAAAAAACCATAAGAATCTTGCGAAGCAAAATATACTGGCAAAATCTATAAACAACTTGGACAACTTCCAAAGCTAAATTTTCAACATGGGAGTACTTTGCTTCAATATCAATCAAATTATGGCTCAAGTAATAAACAGGGTGTTCATCACCTAAGCCATCCTCTTGTACCAATACCATAGCGATAGTGGTAACAATCAAAACAAGATATAAGAAATAGTATCGATGATAAATAGGGGATATAGTAATAATGCTTTGGGCTAATACACTCTTCAAGGCATCAAAAACATTTTGAGTGGTATCATCCCAATGAAAGTGAATCCCTTTTTCCAATAAATGAGTAGTAACTTAGCTAAGTTCTGCATAATTAGGAATGGAACATCGTATAAAGTTAGCCTTCCATTGTAGGCATTGTAACTGAATGAGAGAAGAAGGAGTTGGGAAATCGAGGGTTTCCTAGAGTTTTAGGGGATCAATGCAGATTCCTTGTGTTAGCGCTTGAAATTTCACCTCAGGCTGAGACAGGTAAACCTCAAGGCTACATCAAACCATTTAGCCTCGTAGCTAGCCCTACGGGGTAGGAGAAGGCTCTCTCCTGTCGATCTCAGTAAAATCTTCAATTGATGAGATGAACAATAGGGTAACACTGATTTTAGGCTAGTAAACTGATCAAAAGGGTTGATTTGTGGTTTTTTTGGGTGTTTGGTGGCAAATTGAGGGGATGGCAATTTTGGGTACGGGGATTGGACGCAGTTTCTGCAGGGGGTTCTTTGGGGCGAGGTAGGAGACAGTATTGATGCCTTTAACTGTGGTGGGTGGTAAGGAATGAAATAAAGAGAGATAAAGGGAGCAAACAATAACTTTGAATTCTCTTTAGACAGTAGAAAACATTAAAATTAAACAAACTTAAAAGCAGAGCATGGCAAGCATGAATTCTTACTTTAAAACTTCATTTGTTTAATGTGCAGAAGTAAAGAAAGGAAATGAATCGCATAACAAAGCTTACAAGAACATTGAGAAACACACCATCAACACATGAGTCCACAAGAATCCCAAAGAGGACTGCAAAACCCTGGTCTTCCTTAGCCAAAAATTGCAGAGATACAGTGAAATAATACAATGATAGCTTCTCCCTCAAGAGTCCAACCATGAAAATGAGTATGAAAGTACATAATATAGATGATCTAACCTCTTTCCCTGCCTCTAGGGGTCGAGATCACTATCCTAGGAGCTGTTTCAACCACTTCTAAACTTAGCACTACAAACTAGGCAATCATAACAACTTGCCTCTATAAACTTGGAAACCAATTCATTCATTTAATTTTCACCTATTTCATGAATGAATCTTCTAGAAGAGATACATAAGAGTAAAAGTGTCATAAAAGTACCATAATTAAATCAAAGAGAATCATCATTCACCTCAAAAAGTCAAACTGAGTCAAATCTGCGTTTTCTGGGCTGTACAATGCATTTCTGGGCAATTCTGCCTGACATGTCGCGCCCCTTTGGAGCCATATTTGGGGCACTTGCAGGTGGCCAAATTGGGCCAGAGTAGGCTTGTTGGAAAGTTATATGAGTCTACTATCCAACCCAACTGGAATTTTTGGATTTGGAGGTCCTTTGCCCTATCAAAAATCAATTCTCCCAAGACAGCTTTCTGCAGTTCAAAAAGGTGGCAGAAAGTCAAATTTTGCATGTTTTTTGACTTTCTGGAGGCCCAAAACTTCATAAAATCTCAAGTCCATCCATGTGCATATGTAACTTTGCATGAAAAATCTGGAAATACTGATTTTTTATCAAATGGAGTTGCTGGGACGATGCGTCTCACTGGGGGTGAGATGCGTTAATGAGCAAAAACTTGTAAATTGCCAAAAAATACCAAAAATGACCCAAAATGCTCCAAATTTTTTGAAATTTGTGTTGTGACTGAGCTATTTAGTGCTATGCTCCTTCAAGGAAGCCTCGGCCAAGATACGGAGGGGATTGGGCCTTTTTCTCCGTTTAAGTGCCTTTGCCAACCGCCTTTGAAGCACTTTCATCTTTGCTTTGCACACGTGCATCCGCGCCCAATAATGATTTTTCATGTTCTTCAGTAGTTTGTTATTTTGATTGGCCTTAGCCAACAACCTTTTCAAATGATCATTGTCCCAAATAAACATAGATTCTCGATCTATGGGTCTCAAGTCACCGGGTCTCCTACGAGCCAATTCCCGGTCTTCACGAATTTTCTGTAGCTCATATAGCTTGTGCTCATCGTCCAACTGTTTGTTTCGCTGCTCTAAATAGTTGATTATCCATTTCGCCATCAATAATTTCGTTTGCAGCGACTGAATCTCGGTACTTTGCTCTCGGATGATATCCTTGAGCTCTGTGCTAGG
>APFE031477105.1:0-10806 GCA_000404065.3 Pinus taeda
CTACTATCTCTCAATATCTGCATAAGAACGATGGTGATAATTATAAACAAAATCAAACTAAATAATCTATACAAGGGAAAATGAGGCTTAAATATGGGAGCAAGGCACATACTGATAACACAAACTATTTCTTTAGATTCAAGAAATAATCTAAAGCTATTCTCCAAATATTGTTGTCTTCTAGACCTATGCATTTATTCATTTCCAATGGGATTATTTTTTTTAAATTTCTCTTCTTTTTCAGTATTCTTTCAAAGTGGTTTAGTCAATTCAACATGGGTGAAATACCCTAGAATAAATAAACCTCTTGATCTAGATTGGAGAGGTAGGATGTCATTAAAAGGGTGGTTTCTTATCATACCCAAAAAATCTTTAGAAGGTGAAGAGGATTATGAAACTTGCATTGAGGTATCTAAAGTAGATGAAGAAGGTAATGGGAAAAATGGAAATGTTGAGAAAGAGGATCATGTGATGGAAAATATGTCTTAAGATTTGAAAAGTGAAGACAATGATTTTAACTCTATAGTGGAAAAATTTGATAAAAATCCCAACAATATAGGTTGTCACATACTACATGAGGGTGATTGTTGTACCTTCACCCTATACTCAGAAACATACAATGCCTTCAACTCAGACTACTCTTATATAAGAGGTCCAAGAAAAGAAGATACATGTTATGAATCTCAATATCTGCAAATGGAACATGGTGATAATTATAACTTCATCTACACAAAAAACTGCATTGATACAAGTGAAGCCTTTAATGTGTTTCTACATTATCATGGAACTATTGTTTTCATATAACTGTGATTGTCACCTTGAAGCTGCATAGGAAACTACATTAGCACAAGGCTTTCCTTTAATATATATTTTCATTGAATTGAATTGGTGCTTTCATATAAATGTTATTGTCATCTTGAAAGACTTTGGTTAATGATATCATCTTAAGGAGCAAGGCCACCAATTCTTGAACCAATGTCATTATCATTGAAACATTCTACGTTGCCTCGACAAGGCAACCTTCCAGACGACTCGTGTGCATCAATCATGTCTTAATGCCAATGTGGATAAAACTCACAATGTGAAACTGAGTTTTCTTTGGCATGTGTTTTATGCACAAGTTTGATGTGGTCTCATTGGTATTCATTTTGGTTGGGGAGATTCGCTTATTATTGCAGGCGTGAAATATGGTGCTTGTTAAGAATTTGTTTCAAGTTAAATTTTGGCAGAGCAACTTTGTAAATTATCCATTTTGAATTTTATAACTATTAAATGTTAAGCTCATCCAAATCCCTTCAAAAAATAATTGAATGTTAGATTTAAGATTTAGATTGTATGCATACATAAAGAACATACACATGTATATTTCCACAAATAAAATGGACACTAGGTTCTTAGAACCCCTCACAAGTACCTACAAGCTTCAGTTTCTAGATGAATTTAATGACCTCTAGGTTAAGAATAGCGAATGGTATAATAAGACATTGTCTCTCATAAATGGATTTACATATCAAGGTTTTGTCCATTTATTTTACATTAAATTCCTTTTACAAGGGAGAATTTAAGCCAAACAAGTGCATTTTCTATTATGAATAGGGTATGTAGCATTGTGCCCAATTTCACCTTTATTTTAGTTATTGACCTCTAAAAAATGTTTCATTCAACATATATTACTTCCACTTTGATTCAGAAATTATGTTCGTCTTGGAATAGTATTTTGTAGAACAACTCTAGAAATTTGAATAAGTTTTAGTTGAGAGTAATAATACAAATAAATGGTAAATATAAATTTATTTATTACTTTTTGTTAGAGGAAGTAATTTATGTTGCAAGGTAAAGAGTTAATGAGTAGCCAACATCTAGATCACATAACATATCACATCTTCTTCACGTATATTATTCTTTGATATGCTACGCCTTAAGGCATTTCCTTTGCAACATGTGGTGCAACTACTAGTAATATATTTTTAAGTACACAAAATATTAATTATTCTTGAGTAGGGGGGACAACTCAATTGGCGATATGTTATGAACTATTGTGTAAGTGATGACAATCAAGATTATTTCATATTGAAGTATTGTGTAAGTCGTGACAATCAAGATTCCTATTTGAAATATTTTATTTATGATCCACATTGATATGTTTATTACTAATATTTCATAACATGCTAAATCATTTTTTTGTATGTTGATACCAAATTTTATATTAATAGAAAAAAGAATTATAGATAATACATACATTTGACAATATAAAAAACGAATGTAGGTCATGCCTCCAACCAAGTGTGACATACTAAGAGCCTTTCCAACCTGTAAACATATGTGAAAACAACAATTTTGATATCAACCACTTGAGGTGTTCATGTGTTTGTCTTCTTTCCCCGTTATCCTATCGACCTCTACCCATCCTACAAATTTATTAATTGCAATTCCTCAAAATGAAATGCATCCCTATCACTATCTTAATGATTGGACTTGTGAAGACTATTCTACCAACTAGTTGTAACCAAAATTAATGCTCATGAACTTTCATTTTCTATAGCCACACGATTATTTTAATTTCTAGATATTGATTTTATGTGAAGAATTAACTAAATTACACAGCTCCTTTATTAAATTTGTACTTTTCAATTGCTTATTACAGTGAAAATGAAATATTTCATTATATATATATATATATATTATATATATATATATATATATATATATATAATATTATATATATTATATATATATTATATATATATATATATAGATATAGATATATTATATATATATATACATATACATATACATATACATATATATGTGTGTGTGTGTGTGTGTGTGTATATTGATGAAGTTGATATGGAAATATATTAGTTATATGGATATTAATATTTTATATTAAGTTATATATTAAATAGTTTTAAAAGTATAAGAATTATATACCTTGCTCAAACTTAAAGTGAAAAGTGAAAAATATTAAAATTTTCTTCCACTTTTACTTTATTTTTTACATTTTTAAAGTTCGTATAAAAATAATGTTACTTAACATACATATTAAAACATTTGTATCTATTAGTTGAGAGTGGGAATGAAGTATTTTTATCAACCATCTTTTTACATGAGTAACTAGACATAATGGAAGTTGAGATTATTGAACTTATATCATGCTCTCACTTAAAACTAACTCTATTATATATATATATATATATATATAATATATATATATATATATATATATATATATATATTATAGATATCTTCATTTGTTTTTAATTATGGCCCATTTTTTTATTACTAGTACAATGACATTAAAAAAATTAATGTGGTTGATATAGCCGAAGACTTCATAAATATAACAAAAAAAACTATTGCAACATAGAGAATGCCTTACCAATGGACACAATTACCTGATTAAGCATGTATAAAAAGGGTATTTGTCAACTTTAAATTACAATCTTATTGTAAAATGGACAATTTTGCTAAATTAAATTTACTTATATATTAGCTTCCCATTCTAATTAGAATTGGAATATTCTCAAATCCCTAGGAAAATGTTGAGCAAGGAGCCAAATGGCATGAATCTAATTTAACTTAAGAAAAAAAATGAATTACAAATCTTCTTGTAGAATGGACTCTCTTGCTAAATAAATTTTGCTTATATATTAATTTCCCCATATAATTAGAATATGAACTTATTCGAGTTCAAATAATCTCAAATCCCTAGGAACTTGGTGGGCAAGTAGCCATGTGGCACAAATTTAATTTTTTAAATTTATTAAAATTTGATGCAACCTACAAAATCTATGTAACACACTAGAGTCATTGATAATCATTTAGACCTAGCATATGCTGAGCATATTCCCTTGAGAATGAATTCTAGGTGGTTGATTCAAAAAAAGAAGAGAGTCAACAGATCCTCATCCACCTTAAGTTGAAATAAATATTTTTTAATTATGTAAAAATTTTGACTTGGTCAAAATAGAATAAAATAAAAATAACCCTATATTAAAATAAAAATTATAGGTAATTTGAAATAAAAATAACACTATGTTAAAATGAAAATTCTATGTTATTATCTTTTTAATTAATTTTTGTTGGGTTGTTAAAGTAAACATGGCTTGCTCAAGTTATGATCCAAGTTTGTGAAAACCGTGGTATTCATGTGGAATATAGCGTATTTAAAGGGGGAATTAAACCAACCTATAGGACTTAAACCATGACTTGGCCAAGTTATGCTCCAGGTTTATAAAAACTTATGGTATTCATGTGGAATATAGCCTATTTAAAGCGGGGAATTAAAAGATCCTATAGAAATTAAACCAACCTAGATCCATCTTAAGTCTCAATCTACCTAGGGTAGAGAGGATCAAGTATCTTGAGATGTGAATAAAATTTGATTCCTCTGGGTGCTTCTTAGATCCAAACCTATCATGAATCTAGTATATATTATTTTATATATTAAGCATTTCCTTCTTATTTTTTTTACTCTTTTAATCGATAAACTACCCTGGATATTCCACTGTCCAATTCATCATAATATTATATTTAAAAATATGAAATTCTACACTCTTACATTTTAATTTCTATTTAGATTTATAGATACATAAATTCACTTTAGATTTGTAGTTATATAGATTATTGTTAGTAACATGTGCATAGAAATTAAAATTATGCAAAATATAGAGAAAAATGAAATAAAAGCTCACAAACACATTTCGCACAAGATATAACTTAGGAAACATTTTCAAGAGAAAAAGGCAACTCAAAGGTGGGGCTACTCTATTCTCTTTCTATGAATAGAAAATGGTTAACATTACAAAGAGGTATGGCTTGTGGATGCACAATTCCTCTCAATGTACTCTATCTTGTATCCCTCTCATCTAATTTTTTTTGAGTGATAGAAAAAATGGGCTTGAAAGGTTGAAACTCCTTTTCCTCCTAGTGGTCTCGTTATAACATAACTAGATAACCTTCTACTACTAGTGTTTATGTTTGACTACTTCAACTCTTAGCCAGAGTTACAATAGAGACTCTTCTAGAGATTTCTTCATCATACTTATGTGGCAGCCCCATTTTCATGAATAATGGGCATTTATGTGTTATCCTCTCAAACTATGGTGGTCAAAATAGGAAAGTTGTTATGAAACCAGCTCACAAAAATATAGAAAAGAGAGATCAACGTCTTAGAATTCAGCCTCTTCGAGGAGGCAACCTCCTTTACATTACACAAATGAAAAAGTCTTGGATGGTTCAAATGACAAAACCTACTTTCTATATATAGGAATCTAAGGAGTCACAATATAACCCAACCGACCTAACCATAATAATATAAAGCCACAAAAATAACAATAGAGGGATTCTATGGGGCATAGTAATAAAAATGTGGGGACAATAGGGCACAACAATATTAATAAGGGATACAACGACAATAGTAATGGGGTAATTACTAGTATTATAGAGACCTAACATGCTCCTCTCCTTCAAAAAGGTGTTTTCCTCAATGCTTAAGTAGTTCTGGATGCTTCTGTATAAAATTGTCATCCTCCCATGTGGAATATTCAGTGGATAAGTTCTTCCACTTGATGATATACTCCGAAGTTGATCGATTTTACAACTATCGAGTTATTGTTTATGTGACTCCTTTCGGTTCTAATATAATTTTTCCTTCCTCGTCAAGTTCTGGCAATATTGTTTGAACTGGGAGCTTATCACCTATAACCTTCTTTAAACATGAAACATGGAAAACTCAGTGCACTAGACACGCTGCAGGAAGCTACAATTTGTACACCATAGTACCAATATTTTGCAGCACCTTGTATGGACCATAATGCTTTGGTGATAATTCATTATCCTTCTTAGCTTGCTTGAGGGACATTTGTTTATATGATTGTGTTGGAAATAATACTGAGAGGGGGGGCTAAATCTATATTATCAAATCAATATAATTTTTCCATTTCCATATTCAGATTCATATATGCTACTTCAGTTAAGGAAAACCACGTGTATATGCAACTATATATAATGCAACTAGCGTATATTCAGTAAACTTATAAATCAGTTAGTTGCTTCTTTAATGAGTGCATCAGAACATTATTAACCATATGATAAGCAAACAAGAGCAGTAGAACAAATCATCACACATAAACGCCAAGTTGTAAGGTGGAAACCTAATGAGGGTGAAAACCACCTGCTGCAATTTTTCTCTATCTTCTTTTAAATTAGAAACTTCTTTTTACAATGATTCTGTACTGGTGTAGTCTTATACCAGTATGCAGGTTGCTACCTGCCGAAGGCTACAACCTTCTCTCATTCTCCAGCTTCTCCTGGAAAGGAGCTACAACCCCCTTAGCTCTTGTACTAGCTGAAGTACTAGTACGTAGGTGCTGACCTACAAAAGTCTACAACCTTCTCTTTTCTTCAAAGGACCACATTTCATAAATTTTCAGACCGGATCCACGAATATCAATCAAACATCAAGTATATTTTTATCAACCAATGTTCTTTGTACAAACAAATACTGAATCAACTAATAACTTCTCAGAATGTTGTAACCAGAAAACAGTACCAATAACCAGACACCAGTTTTAAACCCAGAACACTGCAGCAATAAACAGAAGTAGCTAAAACATATTTCATGAGATGTATGCTACTTCACAATGTAGAAACTTGTGTTCATATGCATCTATATCAAGGCCAACCAGTGTATACGGTGTCTTCACTTCATGAACCCACGTGTATACTTGCCTTTGCTATGTTGATTCTGCGTACAGATCTATAAAAGATATTTTACCCTTTTTACTTAATCAGACATCAGTTATACCCAGATTATCAGATTTATAGATCTAATCATCTGCCAATTATAATAGATCAAAAATCACACAATGATACTATTATTCAAGCCTTAGGATCTCGACCCATGAATAGAACTTATCCATCTTTTAGCGCTCATGTTCCTCCTAGGTTCAGATTCATCAATGTACCATAACCCAATGACCAGTATTCTAGATGTTTCTCTTCATCATATATTCAATACTGAAGTCAATGACTTTGTCAAATGATCTCCTTCCCTTCTTATAGTCTTAGGCCTTACTCAAACCATGGTCCAAAAACATTGAGAACCAATACTAGGGATCCAATACCTGGGTTCAACACTTTGGATGCAATACCAAGGACCAGAACCATAGGTTCAAATATATTGGACTAAATACCACGAACAAACATAAGTTTTCCCACATGTACACGCTTTTCTTTGCATGAAAGTGTGTGCATACGTATACGCGCCTTTTGGTCAGTAATCCCGCATGTATATGCGACTTTGTTAAGAGGAACCTGTGTATGCCTTATTTTATTTTATTGTGAGAGCCTAAACTGATTTTCCATTTGAGTGAGTTGCCATCAAGCACAACACCTACGTCATAGATCCAAACCTGTGTCATAATGCCAACATATTGTAGCCATAGGAATACTCAATCACCTACATCAAAACTTCTTTCACTGCGATGTTAATATGCCTGTTGTTTCATTCTATTCTGTGCCAACACAAGGTTATCTTTTAAGAGTTGGAGGACTTGTTGTTGATGTTTGATGTGATGTTCCGCTGCTTGAACCTTAGAATTTTCTCTTAAATATGATGTGATGGATGGTGGCTGATATCCATAAAGTGCCATAAATGGGGTCATTTTTGTTGATGTATGGAAGGAATTGTTATACCACCATTCAACCAGAGGCAACCATTTGACACATTGTGTCTATTTATCATATACAAAGCAACGAAGATACCCTTCCAAATATTTTTTTTCTATCTCAGTTTTCCCATCAGATTGAGGATGATAAGATGAGCTATTAGCTAACTAAGTACCAAGACAAGAAAATAATTATGTCCAAAAATTTCCAGTGAAAATGGGATCTCTGTCACTTACAATAATCTTTGGGTTTCCATGTAGCTTTTGAATTGTTCCTTAAATGCAGTAGAAACTGTACTGGATTTAAATGGATGTGATAATGCACAAAAGTGTACATACTTGGTAAGTCTGTCAGCTACCACCATGATGACACTCTTTCCCTCAAACTTGGGTAAACCTGGGATAAAATCTATTGAAACCTCCTCCCAACATTGGCTTAGAATGGATAAAGGTTGTAATAGACCTAGGGTCTTAATTGTTTCAACTTTATTTTGTTGGAAAAGCAAACACTCCGCCACAAACTTTTGAATATCTGATTTAAGGCCATCCCCAAAAAATTCCTTCTTAACCCTGTGGTAAGTTTCTAAAGATCTTGAGTGCCCTCCTAAGGGAGAAGCGCACAACTCCATAAGAATATTTTGTTTGAGTTGTGAATTATTACAGAGGTATAAGCGATCTTTGTACCATATTGAATCATTTTTCCAATTGAATGTATCAGATGTACTGGAATCTTGTTGTAACTTTGGAATAAGTGCCCACACATCTTCATCATTCTTCTATTCCTTCATTGCTTCATTTATCCAATCTAGTTGGATAATAGAAATGGCACACAACAATGCTTCCACATCCTCATCCTTTCTTGATAGTGCATCTGCCACCACATTTTGCTTCCCTTTTTTGTATATAATTTCAAAGTCATATCCCAATATCCTTTTGACCCACTTTTGTTTCTCTTCAGAGGATAGTCTTTGTTCTAAAAAGTATTTAAGGCTATCATGATCTGTTTTTACCTTGAAGTGTCTTCTCATTAGGTAGGGTCACCATTTCTTAAGTGCATGTGGTATTGCCAACATTTCCTTCTCATAAATGGCTTTGTGTAAAAACTTTCCCTTGATTAGACAACTTTCAAAAGTAATGGGTCTTTCATCTTGCATGAAAACAACACCAATTCCATTTCTTGAAGCATCACATTTGACAATAAAGGTTTTTGGGAAGTCCAGTGTAGCTAAGACCGATGCTTGGAACATTGCCTCTTTAAGATGTTCGAAGGCCTTTTTTGCTTTTGGGGTCCATGAAAATGCATCTTTCTTCAATAATGTTCTTAGAGGTGCTGCTATTCTCCCATAATTCTTAACAAACTTGTAATAATACCCTATCAACCCGAAAAATCCTCGCAGATGATTTATGGATGTGGGGATTTTCCATTCCTTAATGGCTTTAATTTTGCTAGGGTCTACCTTAACACCTTCATGAGATACAATATGACCAAGATATTACACCTCTTGTACTCCAAAGAAACATTTGGATCTTTTTGCATATAATTGTTTCTCCTCCAATAGTTGTAGCACCCTGTCAACATGTTCAACATGATCCTTCCAAGACCTGTTGTAGATCAATATATCATCAAAAGGTACGAACACAAATTTTCTAAGGAAGGGTTTGAAAATGGAATTCATCAAACCTTGAAATGTAGAAGGTGCATTGGTAAGGCCAAAAGGAATGACCAAAAATTAATAAGGACCATCATGAGTTCTAATGTTGTTTTTGGAATGTCTTCAATCTTGATTCTGATTTGATGATATCCTAAAGGAAGATCCAACATGCTGAAGTAAATTGATCCATGCAATTCATCCAGTAATTGATCAATGATAGGAATGGGCAACTTATCTTTAATAGTGAGCTTGTTGAGCTGCCTTTAATCCAGACACATGCACCATGATCCATCCTTCTTCTGCACCAATACTACTAGAGTAGAGAAAGAACTTTGAGTAGGTTGAATTATACCAGCCTCTAGCATTTCTGCAACCATATGTTCAATCTCACTCTTTTGGGCATAGGGATATCTGTACGGCCTGATGTTTGGAGGAACACTTCTTGGAATTAGATGAATAGCATGATCATGATCACGAATAGGTGGGAGACCTTTGGGAGTCTCAAATGCCTTGGAATGATTGTCCAGCACTTTTTGGAGATTTGGAGAAATAGACGATTCCGATGTGGAAACATCTAGCGAACATAATTGTGAAATTACACCCCTTTGTTACTTTTTTAGAAGCTTTGTCATACTGTTAGAGCTTATTATCTTTCTCGGTTTCCTTACAATACCCCTTAATTCAACTTTCTTTCCTTCCGTAGAAAATTTCATAAAAAGTTCTTGAAAATTAAAAGCTATTCTACCCAAGGATTGTAGCCATTGGACTCCTAGTACAACATCAACACCTCCCATTGGAATGGAAAGCAAGGGGCTAGTCAATACGTATTCTCCCATGGATAGCTTGATATTATAGCACTTTCTAGAGCAATTTATCATTCCTCCATTTGCAACCATCACTTGAAACTATGGTGCTAGATATAGGAAGCAATTAAATTCTTTTGCTACCTTACAATGAATAAAATTGTCGTTACTTACTGAATCAATCAATAGTATTACCTTTTTCTTCTTAATTTTTCCTTCTATCTTGATGGTTTGAGGAGTGGTAATTCCAGACAATGCATTACAAGATATGGTCAGATTCATTTATTCTTTATCTAGGCTTTGTTCCTAGAGTATATCCTCCTCTTTTTACCCTTCTTGTTCCTTTTCTTCTTCCTCTTCACAATCTATGTATAATTTCTTCTCAGCACACTTATGACCTTTAGTGTATTTGCTATCACAACTATAACAAAGCCCTTTTGCTCTTTTTCATCTAATTGTTGTGGTGTCAACGTTATAGGTTTTGGAATGCTAAGGTTAACAACACTTCCATCTTTATATTTTTGAGTTGTATGCTTCCTGGTTGCCATAATTTTTCTTTCCATTTTTCTTGCTAACCTAAATGCCTTCTCTAATGAATCAAGCTCCCAAAGGTGAACAACATGTTGGATATTATCCTTTAAAGTCCCTATGAACACATCAATCCTATGCTCCTTTGGAATA
>APFE031477105.1:21366-72043 GCA_000404065.3 Pinus taeda
TTTTTTTTAATTTTAATTTAATTTAATTTATTTATTTTATATATTCTACATTCTGGGGTGCCTCCTTTGACTGCTTTCTAGTTATGATGTTGTCTACTGATGGGGGGTGAGGGGGTATGAGAGTTTGATACCAAAGGGGATGAAGGGGGATTGGGGGTATATTGTGGGGATCTGGATGTGGATCTAGATCTTGGTCCAGGGGATGGGGAGCCTAAAGAATCCATAGGCTCAACAGGATTAAGGCTAGAAAGAGGGTTATTATCTTCTTTTGGTGATGGAGGATGGAGATCAGAGGATGTGGAGGGTTGTGAGGAAGATAGATTTGGTTGTCTGTGGATTGTCTTCTTTATTTTAACCTGTTCGCATTTTTTTTCTAGATCTTCACTCTTTTCATTTTCATTTTCTAATTTTTTTTTGTACATCTATTTGAGAAATGATTGTATTCGTGACATACCTTACATTTGAAGTGGATTTGTTCATAGTCTAGTTGTTGTATGTGCATTCATTGGTCCACTTTGATTTTGATAGCTTATGGTAGTCCTTTCCCAAGATCCACTTCTACATAGATTCTAGTGCATGCATGCATATTTTCCTTTGACTCGCACCTATTTATATATTTCCCAACCACATTTCCTATGGCTTTGACTGAATCATCCCCCCAACAGTGAAGGGGAAGGCGTGGCAATCTGATCTAGACGGGGGTGGCATTAGGTACATCCATTTCTAGATTGAAATCCAACGTCCATCTGTTTAGATACAATCACCTTGTATCCATAAAATAAGTTCCATTCCTAAATATAAAATCTTGATCCTCCTTGGTTTCAAAGTGAAAGGTGTAGTAGCCTCTTGCACAAAACTTGGTTGAGATTTCCCCATCTATTGACGCAGTCTACTTCCTTTCTAACCATTTTTGCACAGTTTTGGGCAATGGCCATAACCCAGTAAACTGCTCCACTAATCCAAGCTTTGCCAAAGAAAGTGCTGCTCTGCGGGAAGGGGCAGGAGGGAGTGAGATTTCAAGAATGTCCTCTAATCTTTTAACTGACTGAGTGATTGATGGTTTGTTCTTTGCCAGGCCCATTGCAGAAATGAGAGAGGTGAAAGCTTTTGTTGTTCCTTAATTTTCTTGTTGTTGATCTAAGAGAGGCTCTTCGTACTTTGATGCGCCCATGGTGCTCATTCCCCAGTAGCAGGAGGCTGCTAAGGGGTAGCGGCGGGACACTGTGTGCTTCTTGCTGCGTTTGTTGGTCAGGGTTATGCAGCTCCTTCAACAAGCAACAAAAAAACCATTTATAATGATTATGACTCCCTAATCACATTATCTTTAAATAATTCCGTGGATTTCATAGTGAGAGCCTCTGCAAGTGAAATATAATCCACACAAATCTTAGTTCTACTCACATAACGCTATGATTAATTGTACAAGTTGAGTAATCTATAGAAAGCAAGCATAGGTGTGATAGATCCATCAAATTTGCAAGAGGATTGCAAGAAATTCTTAGGCCAGATGAGGTTGAAATACTTTTACCATGGTCACTTGCACTTTTCTCCTCCTCAACAGAAAAATTCATACCTCCTATATCTGATCTGAAGTAGGTCCACTATCCAAATGCACCTATTAGTGGAAGGAGGAGGGCTGAGGAAATGGGATTCCATATGTTGCAGGTTCTTAGATTATTTTCTTTTACTAAACATAGGGGTTTCTCGATCTGGGGATAAAACAAATGCTCTTGTGGCTTTAGGAGATTCGAACATGAAGTCATCAGTTAATGTAGGTTGATGCCTAGTTTGAGGTCAAAGGGGGTCAGTGCGACTTGAATTCTAGATAAGTTTCTCTAGAGGGGAATTTCAAGAGGAATCACAATGCATGGTAGAATAATCCTCCAAATTATGGTCTACATTGGCCAACATAATATCTTTTTTTATGAGCCCCTCAAATGCCTATGGTAGGAATTTCGAAGTAAATTTTTTTTTTTGGGCACATTTTTCAATTGAGGATTTTAATTCCTTAACATTTCTTGAAATGTTAAGAGAATTTGTAAATGATGTTCATTGAAGAATCCATATGTTTATTTGGTTGGCCATTATAAAATCATTTCTAGTTGGTTAGTTATGCAAATCTAGCCAGATTAGCCTTCTTTTGTAACAATATTTTCTTCGCCAACTTGGTTTTTTGAGATCCATGCAAAGAAGGTAGCCAATGAACTTTGTAAGGAGGTCTTTCAATTGTACTGATTCGTAGCCCTTTTGCAAGTAGAGAAGAAAACTCTTAAGAATAGGTTGAAAACTCCAGTAGCTGAGAAAATCGAGAAGGTTGACCATTTGAAATCAACCATGGGAAAATATTTCCATCTTCTTGCAGATAAATCTCAAGAGAAGATTGACCTCCTTGATGACTTGCAGGAGGAAGTTGAGACATTTTTTGATTCAATTTTGAAGAAGGTAGCTAGAAGACAAAAATAATGAACACATTATGGAGATTGATTGTTTAAAAGAAACAATGTTGGAACAACATCAATGTTTTGTTCAAACAACTAATTTAGAAGGTTGAGCTCATTCAAAAGTTGCAAGACTCTAAGAAGGAACTTGAATTTGAGGTTTGTTGTCTTTATAAATTTCATATGGAGACAGTTGATGTTAAGGTGTGAAGCTCTCCTTCTTCTACACTTGATGATTTTGATTGTTAGATGGTTGATGAAGATTATCATGAATCATCACATGCTACTATCACACATATTTTTTAAAACCACACTACTTGTATTCAGTCTCAATTGTTGAGAAAAATTGGATATATCTTAGAAAGACTTGGAATGAATGGATAGGGAATTACTGCTCCTATTAACCCTGTAGTGAAGACATGAAGACTAGGTCATGGATACAATCTTGTTTCTGCCTCATCACCTACATCCAACTGTGAGGTGGTTAAATAAAATGTGCATGACATGCTTGTTAATTTCATTCCATATGAAAATGTGCTATAACCCAACTTTATTGACCAATTCCTAGTCTTGCATTCATATTGTTGTAGAAGAGACATGAAAGAATGAACTGTATGAATCGTGGACTAGTGTCGACCATCATGATTGACTATGGATGGATTGATGGGTGGTAATGGCACCATTTTAACCAATTCTTGCAAAATTAATATCACCGTGTTCCATCAGTTACTTATTGTTGATTTCCATTATTTCCTCAATTGTGTTTCAAGGGGAGAATAGCTGACGATGGAGACTATTGATTCTCACTCCTCATGCAGTTGTGTTCTAGGGGCCTAATTAGACAGGGACATATATTTTTAAAATTTCTTTGTTAACAATTGTCCTCTTTTGTATTTGATTAGTGTGATAGTGACAATGTTCAAATAATTCTAGGAGTGTTGTTATAGGACATTTGAGCTGAGTTTTTCATACTTGATAAACCTCATTGTTTGTTTGTTGGTTGTTTGTGTCACTTCTATTTCAAGCCCCTGTCTAAGTTCTTTACTCATGCTTATTTTTTCTAAACATTTTTAAGATAAATTGAGAGTGCTTTCCACCCTTGTGCCTCTACAACAATCCCACTTTAGAGATTGACTGACCTCATTGAGGTTTCACAACTCTCATCTTCATAATGTTGGTACATCAACATTTCGTAGTTCTTGATTGGAGTAGTTCTACGTTCTTGCCATTGGGTGGATCGTTATGGGATCTACAATTTCAACGCCATGATAATTTGAGCACTGATATCTTTCTCTCTTATAGGGGGGAGTTTTTTCTATGGGCTTTTCTTTCTTTCCACATGGATACCTAGTCAGGCCTTGTTTCCAAGACACATTCTTTGTTTTCTTTTTTATTTATTTACTCACTATGTTTTTCTTAATCAAGGGTGTTGGAGTTTGCCTTTTTCCAATGCCTCATTTTCATATGAGCTACGTATGGTGAGTTATAAGTTCACATAGCAACTTGCATCTGTCTAGTTGTCATAGTAATCCTTAACCAACACTTGGCCTCCTCCATTGCTATATAATGGAGTCTTTTTATGTACTTTGACACAACAATGTGAGTAATTTAATAGATTTACATGAACAACATATGTCTCTGTAGTTTCATTAATAGAAAAAATAGTTTTTAATCTAAGCATTTGCAATAACCAATTATTATGATCAACATATGTGTCTGTTATTTAACTAATAGAAAAATAAGTTTTTAATTTAAGCATTTGTTCTAGTTAATTTTGTCAAAATCAGAAAAAGATTTTAAGAACTATAATTTTTTAGTTGTTTAATTTGCAAATTTCATTTTTGGCACTGAAACTATTTATGAATTCAAACGCTCATTTTAAATAACAAAAAAGTTACAACATCACATGAAATTGTATCACCAAATTAGAAGGAAAAGGAAAATTTTGTCCATTAATTAATATATTTATATGCACTATTTCTCTCAATATTATTTTAGTCCTATAATGAAATTGTTTTAAAGTTTATAAAAATTACACATTTTCTTTACATTCCAAAGTGAAAATGTAGTATTTTTTTCACTTTTGATTTTTTTATCTCTTTTAAAGCTAATATAAAATTATGTTATTTAACATGTATATTAAAATATTTTATTTAACTGTGACAGTGAAAGTGAAACAATTTTTAAATATTCGTCATATTTAATTGTAATATCAATAACAAATTGATAAAACATAGTGAGAATGAGATTATTGTTGTTTCATCGTGCTTTTAATTAAACCAAAAAAATATTTATATTCACTTTTGTTTTTATCATAGCAATTTTTTTTTTTAATGAGGATATTTTTTTTTAATTTAATAGGAACACTTATGAACTTCAGGTTGAGTGGGGAAAGAACAATTGATGTTTTATAGTCATTCTAATTTAGCCACGTATGTGTATTTTGTTTTGTTCTTTTATTATAGCCTAAATTTGTTTTTTTCTTGAGAGAATATTTTACTTCTATTTGAGTTAGTTATCCTTCATGTAAAAATTACTCGCAAGGAGTGAACATGTCAATCTCAGTCGGATTGGAACTAAATGGGTATCATAAAAGTGATTCCTCCCTATCGTCAGAGCTATAACCACTTGAATAGTATTTTATTTTTGATGCACGAGAATTGACCCATCCTCTGAAAAAATTAGCAAGAATCACTTATATAAGGAAAAAATGAGAAAAAACATGTCAAAATTCAAGTGATTTGTTAAAAAGTTTGAAAAATTAGATCTGTGAGGGATCTTAGGGATTATATTGAGCATTTTGTGAAAGATATCGTGTTGAGAGATTTCTGGAGAGGGTAATGTTGAGAGCCTTATGGAGAACATCATGGATCTTGAAATAATCAACAATATTGTAATCTCCACTATAAATTGTATCCCTTGAGCATTTAAAAGAGGTAGGCATTAGAATGAAGATCTAGCAAGCCAAGGCGACAATAAATCCTATGCAATATTTTAGTGGATTTCATTAATGAAACTTGGTTTATACTTTATGTAATTACATGTGTGTGCATGGTGTTTTAATTCATTGATGGATTGATGCATAGATACATTAACATTGAGTGATGAATTAATGTTACATGTAGACCACAGGGTTCTTCAATTTTCAGTGTAAGTGTGTAACACCCTCCTCCTACATCTACCCAAGTAACTGGCCAACCAAGGTAAACATGTGACAAGAAGTTACTATGATATTATTCGACTGCCTATGTGTTAGTTAAGGAAGTAGAAGTAGCAGAACACACCACACAAACCTTCCACATGAGCCACATAGCTCCTAGGAGCCATCCCAAACACTCAGATAACTAGCCCCTAACACCAGCTGAAGTTTTATTGCAACAAACCCCTGAACACTCCCTTGATATGGACAAGGACGCATCTAGGAGGCTCTAGAAGATCCAAAAACAAGGGAAGTGGTACTTTTGGGGACTCTTTCTCGTGGTTTTGTGTCTGTGACTCTAGTATTTATGCCACTTTCAAGCCGAGAGCGCAGGCCACTGCCCAAAACTCAATGGCACCTTCAAAAATGAAACTTTAGAGTGGAACAAACATAAATTTCCAAAAACATCAACAAGGACTAGACTGGACCCCTACTATCCATGAAAGTCATTTCATCAAACATGTAACAAACATGAAACCTATAGGTCATAACAATAGAACTCAACATAGGGGTCTCATACTTATCTGTAAATCACTAAGAAGCATTGATGCCTCGATATGTTAGGTGCAATTTCATCTATTAGGCAATCAATGCATTGTTCATTCATTTGCAAGTAAAAACATGATGAGATTCATACATAGCCATTGTTATAATACATGTTCATAACCATATAATCCACATATAAACCATAATAATACTCTTCAATTAGAAAGAAAAAATAACCTCATATTAATGATGCAAGGACCAACCAAGTTTGGGAATTCCACTAACCACCTGACCATACACATAGATGAGTCAAATCTCTCTTTATCCAATCACCCCCATGACATATTACAAGCATGAATGTGGGATCTCATGGAACAATCCATCAAAACCGAACCAGGGCTTCCAAAGTCCAAACCACCTCAACCCATCAAATAGTAGTTCCACCTTACAATTGTACATCAAAAACCAACACCATATTGGTCTCTACCCAAACCTTCCATGGCTCTAGAGTGTTTGTTCCAACCAAGGCTTCTAGGACTAGTAACTCAACCCATAGATCTCAATGGGATTCTAGAGAATTTGTCCAACCAAGTCTTCTAAGACTAGTAGCTCAACCAACCAAGGGCTTCCAGAGCGTTTTTCCAACCAAGGCTTACAGGAGAAGTAACTCAACCAATGCTTTTATAGGGCTTCTAGAGCGTTTTTCCAACGAACGCTTCAAGGAACTAGTAACTCAACCCAAGCTAAAGGAAACATAAGAACCAACTAAAAAAACAAAGAAATTAAGCCACAAGACCATGACTATCCCATAAATGGCAAGGTTAGGCAAATGCACCTTTAATCCAGGCAATCCTCCATGCCAATTATAGATCATGACCAATAAACCACATGCATATTCCCTGCATGCCAAAACTAGTGAGGAAACATACATGCAACTCATTCCTTGGAATCAAAACCCACCATAGCCTCTAATCCCCATGTCCTCTTATACTTTCCTTCTCTTCCTTTTCTTTATTGCTCCAAGCATCCAAATATGCCAAAGTCTCCAAGAGTGCTCTCGAAAACTCTAAGAGTATGAGAGAGAGAGAGAGAATGGAATAAGAGCTCCAAAATTGAACTCACCAAAAGCTCACACTCACCAAGCTCGAGAAAAATATTTCCAACTCATCGTGAGAAGCCTCTTTATCAATGAGACCTCTATTTTCTTCATTTTCCTCCTCACATGCAACCTATGACCTTTCACCTTCGTATTCTCCTAATTTCCATTTATTTCATAAATAAATGTGTCAAAAATGTCATTTTGCCTTCCCAAATCCTTTTACATTGCCTTTTCCAAATTCGTTTAACCAAAATAACCAAAATTAACACTCATTACGATGTTTTTTGCACCATTAAGCTTAGAATATGTGTCCCATGACCTTGGTCTTATATATTTTTACATGGATTTATAACTAGGTCGGTTACGGAACCCTCTCTCTTGGGGAACACCTGCCTTAGCATTCAATGACACCTATAACCAGCAAGACTGTTGAAAACAAAGCATATTTCCCATGGAGCTTTATAACTTATCTCGTTGTAGTATTTACAATGATCACTGCTAAATATATGAAAATCATACTATTTACTAGAGCTTGGTAATAGAACTCATTGATGTATTTACAATAGTAACCACATATACACACATACACATCTTATTTACCCAAAAAATAATCATACTATCTATGGAGTGTTATAAAGCTAACTCAATACAGTATTTACAATAATACACACATATACACATATGCACATTTTCTTCACCAACATATAAAAGGATACGATGTCTACATCTACAACGAGCGAATCCAGAGTCTCAAACCTCCACCCTCAAAGTAATACGAGGATTCACCTCCTTTTGAGGAAGTCCAGAATCCACTTCCAAATTCAATGTTGCATCCAATGTCTAATGCTACAATCCTGTGCCACTTGTCCTCTCAGTGAAGAGTTACAAGCACGTTGTTCTAGGGCACACTCCCAATGTGCATTTGATTCCATCTAGGAATGCTAATGACAAAAAGTAATACATCATTGGCCTTCCCTTCTCTGTTACATAGTCCCTTGATGAATCTGGTCATCCCCTTCCATGCAGTGGCACACCTTCCAAGTTCCATTGGCACTCCCATATCGGGAAATCCACACCTCAGCAAGGTTTCCTCACATTGGAAGGTCTAGAAACTAAAGCATATCCCTGCCTCAAACCATTATATTGGTCATACCATGTTCATGGAAATCAATGGACACTATTGAGAACCAGTGTTTGACAATGGCACTGCTCATGAATGCTTTACCAACATATTGATGCCTTTTTGAATTCCTTTTTTTGTTGATATTGCTAATTCTTTTAATCAATTTCAACCATCCCAAACTGGGCATTTTCATGCTTTCCTGTGCCAAACACATAATTTCCAACAGATTAAAAAAAAAAATTAATAACTTCAAATCATACCTCATTGGTAGCTCGTCAACAAGGTACACTTGCAATTATGGTTGCTTCTTGTCACAATAAGTCAAACTAGCATCTTTGAGCAAATAATCATCTATAAACATATCACATCAGTTTAACACAAAACAAAACCATCATAGATCAAAATCATAAATTCCATGCAACCATCATGGACTAGGATCATAAATCACATGTAATCATTATAGACCAGAATCATAAATCACATGCACAATAAAATTGAAATAACATATTGATGCTTATCCTTTAATCAATCCTTAGCTTCTACCTTTGTCCTCATTCCATCCACACACCATATTGGTTGCCACACCCGAAAAACACCCAGTTCCTTCTCTTCAACGATGTACATAGACACATAGTGTACCTCCCAAACATACAACCACACATAACATACAACATGATGCAATACATGCACCTACACCTAACATACAAGGCGCACACCTACACCCAGTGTACAACACATCACAATACATACTCCTACATCTGGTGTGCACCACCACACAATACATACACCTGCACCCGATGTACACCATAATAAGTATACATACACAAAATATAACACAATGAATAAAGATGTCACAATGCACATACATAGTATCGCATGCCAACAATGTACCATGTATGACATGCACACAGTGTCACATGTACACTAGTAACATATGCAAAACATGTACACTTTACCACCTATACACAATACCACCTGCACAATGTGTGCAAAAAATCACATGTACACAACACCACCTACAAAATGTGTACACAACGCCATATGTACACCACACCACTTGTACAATCTATACACAATACCACATCTACAAAGCACCACATGCATGACATGCACAAAACGCCACCTCCACACAGCACCAAATGTACAATATGTACACAACAACATGTGCACACAACATCACATGTACAATCATGCACATAACACCATATGTACATAGTACCATATGTAAAACATGCACACAACACCATATGTGCATAACATTGCATATACAACATGTACATAACATCATATGTATATAGCACCATATATCCAACATGTGCACAACATCATATGGACACAACATTGTATATCCAACATGCGCACGACATCATATGGACACAACACTACATATCCAACATGTACATAGCACCATCTATACCCATCACTGCATATGCAATATTAACACAACACTATCTGTACCACCTCGTATATAACATTGCATAAACAACATACACACACTATATATATACACAATACTACACGTGCACAAAATTAAGGATGCAACATGTAAAACATATAAAATATATGCACAACAGTAGTACCAAACATCCAAAACCACATTGTCTCTACCAAGCAACCTTGCTTCCATTGTCTTACCCATGCTTGTCCTAGCATGTCACAAACTACATTTATTTCATTTCGTTGATGTATCCCTCAATATAGCATGTTCATATCACAGACATAATATAATCACATAATATCAACTCATAACCACATGATATATTTTTCAAAAGTACTCTCCCACTTGATTCCTCATAAACCAGTAACCTCCTCATGTCATTCACCTGTGTAAGAAACCATTCCTCTACAACAATGATTCCTAACGACCTTGTTTGAAAATGGTATGCATAGATACATATATATATACATATGAACATCAACATAAAACACTCATGATCATGTGAGACAATGACATACATACATACATATATACATGCATATGTATAAACATTAGCATAAACATGATCACAACATAATTACTAGATATAATAAGGTCAAGATTAAGAGAACTTCCATTATTCATGCACAACATGCACAATATTGAGAAAAATAGTTCCCAACATAGCGAAGACATATGAAACCTCAAATCCAATTACTTTACCCTTTCTGTTACCTTTCTCATCGTTTTCCTATCACCACCCATTAACCTACATGGACCCAACCAAACCAACTAGCTATCATATGCTTGCCTTCAGCTACCCTTATGCATGTGCTAAGCTCCATCTGGGCCTTACATTACCTATTGGGTACCACACAACTCTCCCTGAACTCCATTAACTTTCCTCTTTCCCAAACTAATTCCCAAGACTCAAAACATAAAAGGCAAGGTAAGAAACAAACAAGAAAATCATGAAAATCAATAACAATATGAAACGGCAAACAGAGTGGCAAGATGTTGCACCATACATAACAAATATGTAATGAAGCACAACCAAATCACAAATAATGAAAGAGCAAGACTAGCAACAAACAACATGACTCAATCCCCATCGTTCCCAAAGCCTCCAAGGGCAATCTTAAGTTGAGCCTTCTTTAACATTTCATGGCAATCTCCTTTGCAATGCAATCCCTTGCATCATACTTCCATAAACACATAACTCTCAGTGAATAAGTAAACATAAACACATAATAGTTACCTTACCTTGTCATACTAATTTCAATCATGTTACCATGCAACTGCTCACACATGTCAACCACATGTTCCAAATATCAAGACAATCATATCTATCAATTTGAAATCAACCTTTACTAAGACTAACAATCATGTCATAATCCATAGTCAACTTGTAGTCATTAGACATTATGCTTCAACTTTCACCTACTTATACTCAAGTACGTATTAGTTATCTCAACACATATGTGCCAATAAAACCACCTTAAAAAAAGATCGTTCCTTCTAGGAATCTTACATATGCATAGTCATATTATGAAATTCATCAAACATTCAAACAACTTGCAAACATACCATGTTAAATAATCAACTAGACAACATAAGTAAGCTCATACATTAATGTATCTCAGGGGAGGTTATCTTTTCTACACAATCAATCTAGTTAGCATGATATAACTTGACAACCCATCAACTCAAACACAAATAAGACCATGATATCCATAACATTAGCTAACTAACATGTTCACATCATAAACTCAAAAACATTTGTCTTTCATGCACAAAAATCACATATGTATGACCAGTCTAGATTAGTACATCACAATGTCACAAATAAGTCGACTCATACCTAAATGTCATAACTATAAACATATGCATAGGCCAAACCAATTTAGCATGAAACATATAACATTAATATATTAATTCTATAACCCTAATCATCATGTTAACTAACATATAACAATAATAAGTTAAAATATAACATGTTGATCAAGAACATATAACATAATCATCAAGTCAACTATCGTAGAACAACAATAACAATAACAATACATACAACCACAAGTTACTTTCGTTCATGATTATGCAACACATGTGCATATGACTAGACTACTCAACCAACAGTTATCATATAGGTGACCATAATAATAGTATAATTACAATTATGTCAATAACCCTAATGCTTATAACAAACATCAACCAACATACATGCATGGCCACCATACAAACCTATATGATGATCTACTCTTACCTCGAAGTCCATTGTTGCAACTTCACTTTAATGAATTGCATCTCCTTCTCTATCTCAACCAACAAATTAGCATCATAACATACCAATATCATCATGATGACCTAATTTCATACAATGACCTTATGCACAACAACCTTCACAATGAAAATGCATGCATAAAAACATATAGACACCGACATGCATAACAAATGCATATACAACCATATGTTCATGACAACACATCCCATAACAACACCATCAGCCTTCAGATGGTGAAATCACTAGAACCATGATCAACACAATGCAAATGCAACAAACACATGGACTACAAGTATAAGGAACATATATGCAATGACAAAAATTCATGACCAACACATCGTCCATCTAGTTCAAGGGGTGAACCACGCTTTGATACCACTCAGTGGTATCAGATATCACCCAAAAGAACAGAAACCCGACACTACCCAAAGAGAAAGAAACCCACTCCAATACCACTCTGTGGTATCATATAACACCCTAAGAGAGCACAATTTTCTTTGATACCACCCTCTGGTATCAAATATCACCCAAAAAGAGCACAACCTCACTATGTTAACACTTTGTCACACCGTCCTCCCGCATCTACCCAAGTAACCAACCAATTAGGGTAAACATGTGATGAGAAGTTACTATGATATGATTCGACTCCCTATGCATCAGTTAAGATAGTGTAACTAGTGGAACACATCACACAGACCTTCAACATCAGCAATAGAGCTCCCATGAGCCATCCCAACCACTCAGGTAACTAGCCCGTGATATTAATTGAAGTTTTAGTGCAGCAAACCCCTGAATGGTACCTTTAGGGGAATTTTTTCCCCAATGTTGTGCCTGCAACCCCACGATTTGTAAAATGTTTTTAGGCCTAGAACCTAAGTCATTTACCATAACTCAATGACACCTTCAGAAAGGAAATTTCACAACAGAAAAAACATATATTTGCAAAAACTTCAATAAGGACTAGATTGGACCCCTACTAGCCATGATAGGCATTTCATCAAACATGTCACAAACATGAAAGCTAAAGGACTTAACAAAAAAATTTATCATGGGGTTCTCATACTTATCTGAATATTGCTAAGAAGAATTGATTCCTCGACACATTAGCATTAGGTGCAATTGCATATGATAGGCCATAGATAAATTGTTTATGTATTTAAAAGTAAAAACGTGATGAGATCCATACATAACCACCATCATAATACATGTTCATAACCAGCATAATAAAAATAGAAATACCAAGTAAACAACAACCATATAATCCACATATAAATGAATATAATACTCATTAATTATCAAGGAGCAATAACCTCATATTAATGATGCAAAGGGAAAATAATTTTAGGATATCCATGAACCACTTGACCATAGATACTGTTGAGCCAAATCTCTCTTTAGCTAGTCACTCCCATGCCATATTCCAAGAATGAATGTGGGATCTCATGGAAAAATCCATAAAAAATGAACTAGGGCTTCCATAGCGAAACCACCTCAACACATCAAATAGTGATTCCACCTCATGGTAGGATGGTAAAAACCATCACTAGATTGGTCGCTATCCAAGCCTTCCAAGGCTCTAAAGTGTTTGTTCCAAGTAGGGCTTCCAAGACTAATAAATCAACCCATAGCTATCGTCAAGCTTCTAGAATTTTTGTCTCACCAGGGGTTATAGAACTAGTAACTCAACAGACCAAGGGATTCAATAAATTTTGTCCAACCAAGTATTCTAGGACTAGTAACTCAACCCAAGCTATTATAAGGCTTCCAAAGCGTTTGTCCAAACAAGGCTTCCGAGAACTAGTAACTTAACCTAAGCTAAAGGAAACATGATAACTGACTAGAAAAAAAAAAGAAATGCACCCATAACATGATGACTATCCTAGAAATGGAAAAGGATACAAAAATCTAATTTCAATCCAAGAAAACCTCCATGACAATGAAATATCGTGACCAATAAACCACATGCATATTCCATGCATGCCAAAACCAGTGAGGAAACATACATGCAACTCAATACCTGCAAGAAAAATCCACCGTCAATGCTAATGTCGATGTCCCCTTGTGCTTTCCTCCTCTACCTTTTCCTTGTTTCTCCAAGCATCCAAGTATGCCACACTCTCTACAAGTTCTCCAAGAAAACTCTAAGTTCCCAAGAGTATGAGAGAAAGAGAATAGAATGAGAGCTCCACAATTGAATTGACCAAAAGATTAAACTGAAAAATCTGATAAAAAGCTTGCCAACTAATCCTCTGAATCCTTTTTGTCAATGATACCTCTATTTTCTTCATTTTACATTCTTTTTCCTCATTTTACTCCTCACATGCAACATCTGACCTTCCACCTTCCGTTTCTCCTAATTTCCATTATTTTCATAAATAAATGTGCTCAAAATGCCATTTTTCCTTTGCAAAGCCTTTGCCACTGCCTTTTCCAAATTACTTTAACCATAATAACTGAAATCAACACCCACTAGCACTTATATACAATCATTTAGCGTAGAATACATGTCTCGTGACCTTGGTCTTATATATTTTTATATGTACTTTTAACCAGGGTTCTTACAAATTGAGGATCAGATAAGTTTGTCGGTCCATAATCCAGAGGTCCTAGGATCAATACCACAAGAAAACTTCAAATGATAGATCCCCATAAATTCTTTGAATCAAGTTGTATCATAGGCCCGAAGATTCTTGTGCATAGTGTGGAGGAGAAGCAACAAAAGAAGGTAAAAGTGATTGAAGATATGGTAAGAGACTTATTTTCTCTATGTAGGTGACAACATCTTAAGGTAACAAGATTTGCAACAACCTACAGCAAGGAGTTCTCAAAGGGTTCTATAGAAGAGAACTAGGAAGATGCCCAAATCCCAAACTCAGGAAAAGTTTTATGAGGTATCATGTAGCGCGCTGGAGACTTCTTATTATAGAGGAAAGTTACAAATCACGAGTTGAAGTTGTTATGAGAAGACTTGATGCATATGACCACAAGGTCATAACTTTTTGTACCTTGGGAGTCTAATATAGGATCAACCAATCCTCTCGAAAAAATTAGTAAGAATGATTTCTAAAAGAAAAAATGAGAAAAATAGGTCAAAAGGCAAGGGATTTGTTGAAAAGATTGAAAAATCAGATGTGTGAGGGATCTTAGAAATTATGTTGAGAGCTTTTTGAAAAGGTTCATGTTCAGAGATTTGTGGAGAGGATCATGTTGAGATATTTATGGAGAAGATAATGGACCTTCAAATGATCCACAATATTGGAATTTCCTCTATAAATCGTAGCCTTTGGGGATTGAAAAGAGGTAGCCACTAGAATGAAGACCTGCCCAAGCAAGACACCAATAGATTCTATGTAACGGTTTAGTGGGTTTAATTATTGAAATTTGATTTTTACATTATGTAATTTTGTGTGTGTGCATGGTGATTTAATGCATTGATGGTTTGATTCATAGATCCATTGAGTCTGTTTGATGAATTAATGTTACATGTAGACCACAGGGTTCTTCAGTTTGTAGTGAAAGTGAGGATGAGTCGGGTCTTTGGGCTCATAATCCATAGGGCCTAGAATCGGGACCATGAAAAACTTTAAATGATAGACCTCCATAAATCGTTTGCATCATTTTTAATTAAATATAGACGTGTCATTTCACTGAAGATTGAGAATAAAAAAAATCACACATCGCTCTCATACTAATATGTAGATATTTTTTTTAATAATGATTATTTAATTAAAAATGATATGATTAAAAAAAATTGATTAACATTATTTATTTTAAAAACAGATAATTTCATTACTTAGAATTATATAACTCTTTTATGGGCTTAAATGTAGTGTGATGGATTATGTGAATTCTGATATCCCTGTCTCCAACCAAATTTTAAACTTTGATCTCTTAAATGAGGACTAGTATGATTATTATTATAGACCTTTAACCTTAACTGTAAACGTTACTATGCAAAACATGCACATGCATGAGACTAACTACAGTCAAAGTCACCTATTTTTTCGACAACGGTAAAAATGTTCTCTTCAAAACAAGAACATGCATAAAACTTTCTAGAGTCTAAGTCACCTATTTTTTACAAGAGTAAAAATGTTCTTTTCTTAAATTATTTAAATACACATTTAGACATCTTAACTCATAAGGATAACATTGAAAATCTCAATCATAATTTTACAAAACACTCTCTGCTACGATTAACATGTTATGTCCTAAGGTGTCATATTAAAAGAATAATAGAACTACCAACCCTTCGTATGGTAATGATTTTAAATTTTCTTAAAAAGAAATTAGGGATGCTCTTAATAAAACCTTAAAGCTTGATAACATAAATATGTACAAAGTTCTTATGAAAAGGAAAAAAGATATTATATAAGTAGAAAGAATGAGGAGTTATTATACCTCTCTAAGTTTGATCCTAGGATGTCTTCGAGGAAAATTGTAATTCGTAAGACTAAATAAAATCATTTGATTCCCTTCATAAATGAGAATATTTACCTTAAAACCCTCTCTAAATCCCTTGACAACATGGACACCATTTTCAATTCCCTTATAGAGGATGATATATTTTCTTTGGACGGCATCAAGTTTGGGATTAAACAACTCACTAATGGTAAGGCTATGAGCATTAAACACTGCCAACCAGAAAATTATAAAATGGGATAATATGTCCTCATCACTCATGTACAAAATGCATTTAATTTAGCACTGAACCAGGGATTCCCTAAGCCTTGGACACAAAGTCTTACTATCTCTATCCTAAGAGTGGGGATAAAAGAATTCCCTCTAATTACAAGACCATTATAATTAACCACATTTTATCCAAGTTTTATAGACTTATTTTGGAAAAGAATATTATCATCTGGCTATAAATCCATGGTAAAAGATGTAATGGAAAATCAAGGTTTAAGAGATATCATTCAACTGTGCACCTTCTTTTTACTCTTAGGATAATTACAAAGGAATTTTGCAATAATAAAATTGATCTCTTCTATTTTTTTGTTTGACTTTAGCGAATTTTGACACCATTCTTAGAAAAAATATATGGAAGAGGCTAGAAGAGATAATGGTTCCTCTTGAGTTGAGGGTTGTTGTGACAAGTTTACATAAGAATCTTATTTATAAGATTAATACCAACAAGGGTTGATCAAAACAAATTAAATGAAATATTAGAGTGAAACAAGTGTCTCTTGTCCCTAATATTTTTTTGTCATATACATTGATAAGCTAGAAGAGTGTTTGGAAGATGTAGGTTGTGTTGGTATCACCCTCACTGGGATGGTCATAACTCTTCTCCTTTATGCTAATAATATTGTTCTTTTGGAAATGAATCATTACAATCTTGGAAATAATTCTAGAATGATCCAATATTTCTACTCCAGGATGGATATATTGTAAAATTAACTAAAAGATTTAAAATCGTGATAATTAAATCCAAAAATATCACCTATCACACTTTCATTTATGACATTGCCATGGAGGAAGTTCTTTCATACATGTATATGGGAAACACCATCCATCACAAGCTTATCGGAATTAAAACACTGAAAAAAGGCTAAGTGGAAGTTGGGAATCTTCTTAAGGGCTTGAATATAATTGTAAACTAACAAATATTTAGAAAATGGATAGAAAAGGGCTCATCTCTAAGACTCTCTTCACGCCTATTATTTCATATGGATGTGAGGTTTAGGGTTGTAATATATCTGTAGAGTCTTAGAAGAGGATTAAACAGAACCAAAAGTAGTTTATAACTTATAAACTCAGGACTAAGAAAAATGCTCCCTACCCTATCCCAGAAATTAAGGAAAGAACTTCTCCCATTAAAACCATAGTTATGACTAGGTATCTTATGTATAACAAGAATCTATATAACATGGATGCCAATAGGATCCTAAAATTGCTTCTAACTCTATCCAAAACACCCACCTTTGGCTCAAGTGAGGGTGCCATAAAAATACATAATTTTAAATGAAACATTGGAGAATAAAAGAGAAAAGCATCTTACATAATTCATGGTATTAAAATTATAAAAATCGTAAGAAAATAAAAATCTAGAGAGAAAAATGACACTATAATATTAAAAAACACAATCAACCCAAATCGATGATGTACATTCCCATGCTTAAATTCTTTCCATGGTTATGGCTCGCTAACTGAAACATGAATCATGAATCTAAGAATAGCAATGTGTGTTTTGGTTAGACAATCATAAGCACCACCTTATCTACACTACGATATCAATTGACATATACTAGATATAAACGGTCGAATCTTAAGGATTCTATATTTGAGGACGTATATCTTATGGTAACGAGATTCTATATTTTAGGATGTATATCTTATGGTAGTGATAATGAATGTTCCATTTGGAAGAAACTATTTATTGCTCGAGAAATATTGACCAATCAGCCACTCACTCCAAGAATGTTATTGTAAAAAGCGGCGATGGTTTTTCACTTCTGGAATATGTTTTAGGGTAATGAAGTTACATTTGGTACATATAATTTATTGGTTGAGTAGCATATTATCTTTTATTATAAAATTATATAATAAATAAAAAAATAATGGATATTAATTAATTTTATTTTTTACTTAATATTATATAAAAATATTAAATATTAAATATTTTATTAATATACAATATATAATAAATTAAAGTTAACAAAAATTTATAATTTTTAAAATTAAATTAATTTATTTTAATTTTAAATTTATTGGTATATTAGAAATTGAAATATTCAGGATATAATTTGTTGAGGTTAGTTCTGTTTAAAAAGTGTTTATTTTGTGAAATTTTTTTCTTTTAACTTGTACATTTAAAAATAGAGTATATATAATATGATGGTGATATATTTAAAAAATAGAGTGTATATATATATAACGGTGATATATATAGATAATTACATTTTTTTTTTTTGTAATTTTGGTAAGACTATATTTTCATCATATCCAATATATCACCCCTATTAGGGTGGGGAATTGAAGCAGTGACTTCACATCATGAAGTGCCTTGACAAAGAACCCAATCACTTTCTATCCAATATCTCATTGACATAGTTAACTCCATATTAATTATAAAAGAAATTACATATATTCCGCCTCGATGCAACACAAAATTAAAATGTCTGAATGGTTAAGAACATGTGCTTCCTTATAAAAGGTCATAGATTCAAAGGTGTAACAACCCTCATTAAAAGGCTCATGTAAAATATGTAAATACCACAGATGATGAGAGACATATTTAAAGCTAAATGGTGGGGGAAACATCCTAATGGGTGTTGATTAGGTTTATTATGGCTAAGGAAATTGGCAAAGGAATGACAAAGGCTTTAGGAAGGCATGAGGCATTTATTGACATTTTATTTATGATAATAAAAGAAATTATGAGAAGAGGAAGGTGAAAGGTCACACATTGCATGTGAGGAGGAAATTGAAGGAAACTAATGGAAAATGAAGAAAATAGAGGCCTTATTAATAAAGAGATTTTTAAGGATTTGTAGGCAAGGCTTTATCAATTTTGTTTTGGAGCTTTCTCATTATTTTCTTTCTCTCTCGTACTCTTGGATACTTAGAGTTTTCTTAGAGCACTCTTGGAGGGTCTAGCATACTTGGAGTTTTGGAGCAAGGAGGCAAAGGAAGAGTAGGAAATCACAAGAAGGCATCGATCTCAGTAGCTACAACGGGATTTCCTTGAATGTATTGAGTCATATGTATGTTTTCCACACTATTTTTGGCATGCATGACTCATGCATGTGGTGTCTTGGTTATGATATGTCATTAGCATGGAGGATGGCTTGGATCGACAGTGAATTGCCTAGTCTTGCCATTTCCTGAATGGCCATGGTTATTGTGGGTTTACTTTTATTGTTTTTTATGGGTGTTTCTCATGTTTCCTTTGCTTGGTTGGAGTTATTATTCCTGGAAACCCTTGTTGACAAAACGCTTTGGAAGCCCTGTAACAGCTTGGATTGAGTTACTAGTCTTGGAAGCCTTGGTTGGAAAAATGCTCTAGAAGTCCTTGGTGGGTTGTGTTAGGTACCTATACTACTAGTGTAATCACGTATTGTTATTAGTGAAACCCCCTTATTGTATTACTGTGCATATGTAGTCCCGATATTGTTATTATTGTGCCCCATAGAAGCCCACCATTGTTATTGTTGTGCACTTACATTATTATTGTTATGTCGGCTCTGATTATATTATGACCCCTTAGACTCCTATATATAGAATGGAGGCAATGTCATATGTATCATCTAAGAATTGTTCTTTTGTGTAATGTAAAGGAGGTTTCCCCTTGAAGAGGCTGAATTTTAAGTTGTTTATATTTCTTTTCTATCTTTTTGCGAGCTGGTTTCATAACATTTGGTATCAAAGCTTTGGATTCTACGGTTTTTCTACTCCAATCATGTCATCATGGAATTTTCGCTATAAATTTTTCTCTACGAAGTTTCGGAAGGAAAAAATAAATTATTTGAGCCGAAATTTTTCTAAATTTCAAATCTTGTCTTGCTCAGATGATGAGAGATGTATTTGAAGTTGAATGGTGGGGGAAACATCCTAATTGTTGATTAGGTTTATTATGGCTAAGGAAATTGGCAAAGGAATGACAAAGGCTTTGGAAAGGCATGAGGCATTTATTGACATTTTATTTATGATAATAAAAGAAATTATGAGAAATGGAAGGTGAAAGTCACACATTGCATGTGAGGAGGAAATTGAAGGAAGCTAATGGAAAATGAAGAAAATAGAGGCCTTATAAATGAAAAGGCTTTTAAGGATTTGCAGGCAAGGATTTATCAATTTCATTTTGGAGCTTTCTCATTATCTTCTTTCTCTATTGTACACTTGGATACTTAGAGTTTTCTTAGAGCACTCTTGGAGGGTTTGGCATACTTGGAGTTTTGGAGCAAGAAGGCAAAGGAAGAGTATGAAATCACAACAGGGCATTGATCTCAGTAGCTACAATGGGTTTTCCTTGTAGGTATTGAGTCACATGTATGTTTTCCACACTATGTTTGGAATGCATGACACATGCATGTAGTGTCCTGGTTATGATATCTCATTAGCATGGAGGATGGCTTGGATCGATAGTGAATTGCCTAGTGTTGCCATTTCTTGGATGGCCACGGTGATTGTGAGTTTACTTTCATTGTTTTTCTTATGGTTGGTTCTCATGTTTCCTTTGCTTGGTTTGAGTTATTATTCCTGTAACCCCTCATAGAAAAAATGCTTTGGAAGCCCTGTAATAGTTTGGGTTGAGCTACTAGTCCTGGAAGCCTTAGTTGGAAAAATGCTCTAGAAGTCCTTGGTGGGTTGTGTTAGGTACTTATACTACTAGTGTAACACCTTATTGTTATTAGTGAAACCCCCTTATTGTATAATTGTGAACATGTAGTCCCCATATTGTTATTATTGTGCCCCATATAAGCCCACTATTGTTATTGTTGTGCACTTGCATTATCATTGTTATTTCGGATCTGATTATATTATGACCCCTTAGAATCCTATATATAGAAAGGAGGCATTGCCTTTTGTATCATCTAGGAATTGTTCATTTGTGTAATGTAAAGGAGATTTCCCCCTTGAAGAGGCTGATTTTTATGTTGTTTATCTTTCTTTTCTATCATTTTGTGAGCTGGTTTCATAACATTGGGTGTCAGAGCTTTGGATTCTACAGTTTTGCTATTCCAAACATGTCATCATGGCATTTTCACTATAAATATTTTTCTACAAAGTTTCAGAAGCTAATTTTTGAACCTCGGGTCTGAATTTCAAATCTTGTCTTGCTATATCTTTGGATATATGATCTTAGGAAATTAGGGTTTTTGCAAGCACTAGAATTCCATCTCAATTAGGTCATTGTGGCATTTTCGCTATAATTTGTTTTCTATGAAGGTTCAATCTCTGAAATTAAAACACATTTGAGCCAAAATCTTGGTGAAGCTCGGGTGCAAATTTTAGATCTTGTTTCACTAGATTTCGAAGACATGGTCCAAGAAATTTAGGGTTTCTACAAGCTCCCGAATTACATCCCAAACATGTGACCTTGGGAAAATCATCATAACTTTCTCTCTGAGCATCATATTCAAATTTCATAAGAAGCTGTAAAAATAGGATGAATTGTACTTTTCTATGTATTGCTTTCAGCTCCGAAGTTCGATAAAGGGAGACATGGCACTTCATACCAATTCACTCTACTGAAAAAGTATATAATCAGGTCATCTTGGGAGATTGTCCATAACTTTTTCTTCGAGAATATAATTTCGGTCAAACTCATGGAATTGGAAAAAGGACAAAAAGGACTACTGCAGGTTGCAAGTTTAGACCTTAGAGATACGAAATTTTAGAGACACAATAGATTCAAGATCAAGATACTGAAAGCAAGAAAATGACTGACTCGAATCAAGGAAATAGAAAAACCTATTAAAAAAAATTGGATGTATGATTTCAAGAATGTGATCGAAGCTAAGTTAAATAGTTTTATATGTGCCATGGATGCTAATATCGATGGTAGGGAAGCATATTTGAAGAAAGGCATGGAATATTTGAAGAAAGAAATGGAAGGTTTGAAGGAAGGTGGGACAAAGTTGCTACGAGAAAGACCTCCTAATGACGAAAAGTTAATAAAGGAAACTCATGATGAGAAAAAAATAAATGTTAATCACGATTTCATAGAATATAAAATTGTACTAAAGACCCACCATATTCCAAAGATTGATATGAGGAAGTTTGATGGAAAGGATCTCATAACATGGATACTATAGATGGACAAATGTTTTGATCTACATGATATGAAACTGTTAGGAAAGGTATGTATTGCATATTTATATTTAGAACCGAATTAGTTTTTATGGTATAAAGGGCTTTGTTCTCGTAAACCACTTGGCAACTGGTCAATTTTCACAAAGGAAATGGTATCGCATTATGAGGATACAAAGAGAAACACCTTCTTTAGCCAATTGATAAATCTCAAACAAAACAGTTCAATGGCAGAGAACATTGAGGACTTCCAAAAATTGAAATGATATTCCATAGAATCAGAGGATTGATGTATTCATAGGGGCTTTAAAGGATAACATTCAATATGATGTTTTCCTTTGGAAACCTGATCCATTAGAGAAGGTATACAGGTTGGCAATAAAAAATGAAAGCAAAATTATGGCAACAAGGAAGCCTACCACTCATAACTATAAACATGCAAGTGTTGTTGCTCCTAGCCTTTCACCACCTACAAGGTTGAGACAACAACGAGTGGAAGAAAAAAGAGCAAAAGGGCTTTGTTACAATCGTGATAGAAAATACACTAAAGGTCATAACTGTGCTGAGAAGAAATTAATTTACATAGATGGGGAAGAGGAGCAAGAAAAGGAAAATGAAATGTCAACAGAAGTGGATATACACTAGGAACCTATCGTAGAGAAAGAAGAAATGAATTTGACCATATCTCGTAATGCATTGACAAGAATTACTACTCATCAAACTCTTGAGATATAAGGGCATATCAAGAAGAAAAAGGTAATGTGTTGATTGATTTGGGTAGTACCCATAATTTTATTTATTGTAAGATAGCCAAGGAATTGAATTGCTTCCTATATCCAACACTAGAGTGTCAAGTAATGGTTGCAAATGGAGAAACCATAAATTGCTCTGGAAAGTTCCATAATATCAACCTCTCCATGGGAGGATATGCCTTGAATAGTCCAATTTTTTCCATTCCAATGTGTGATGCGGATGCTGTACTAGGAGTTCAATAGCTAAAATCTTTGGGTATGATAGCTTTTAAGTTTCTAGAATTTTTCTTGAATTTTTTTTGGGAAGGAAAGGAGGATGAATTAAAGGGTATTGTAGGGAAACCAAGAAAGATAATCATATCTAACATCATGAAAAAGCTTATAAAGAAAGAACAATGGGGAAAAATTTCACAATTATGTTCACTAGAGGTACCCACATCGAAATCATCTATTTATCCATATCTCCAAAAAGTTTTGGACAATCCTTGAAAGGTATTTGGGACTCCCAAAGACTCCCACTTATTCGTGATCATGATCATGCTATTCATTTGAATCCAGGAAGTGTTCCCCGAAACTTCAAGCCTTATAAATATCCATATGCCCAAAAGAGTGAAATTGAACGTATGGTTGTAGAAATGTTAGAGGTTGGTATAATTCAAATTAGTCAAAGTTTTTTCTCAGCTGTAGTGGTATTAGTACAAAAGAAGGATGGACCATGGCACATTTTTCTGGATTATAGGGAGATCAAAAGGCTTACTATTAAAGATAAGTTTCTCATTCCTATCATTGATGAATTATTGGATGAATTACATGGAGAAATTTACTTCGCCAAGTTGGATCTTCGTTCAAGATATCATCAAATTAGAATCAATATTGAAGACATTACAAAAATAACATTTAGAACTGATGGGTCATTATCAATTTTTGGTCATGCATTTTGGCCTTACCAATGCACCTTCTACATTTCAAGGTTTGATGAATTCCATTTTCAAACACTTAGAAAATTTGTGTTAATATTTTCTGATGATATACTAATCTACATCAAGTGTTGGAAGGATCATGTTCAACATGTTGACAGGGTTCTCAAATTATTGGAGGAGAAACAATTATATGAAAAAATCTCCAATTGTTTATTTGGAGTACAAGAGGTGGAATATTTGGGTACTCATTTAGCTCATAGCTCATCTTATCATCCTAAATCTGATGGAAAAACTCCAATAGTGAACAAATTTTTGGAAGGATATCTTCGTTACTTTGTATCTCATAAACAAACATAATTGCTCAAGTGGTTTGCTTTGGCTAAATGGTGGTATAACACTTCCATACTACAGCAAAAATGACCCCATTATGGAACTTTATGAATATGATCCACGTGCACCACATCATCCTTAAAAAACATTTCTAACGTTCAAGGAGTGCAGAATAGAATCAAACAACAGGAAGATCAACATCGCAGCGAAGCAAGTTTTGATGCAGGTTAATGGGTATTTCTATGACTACAACCATGCAAACAAATGTTCCTCAAGCAAGCTAAGAAGGATAATACATTATCACCAAAGTATTATGGTTCATACAAGGTGTTACATAATATTGGTACTATGGCATACAAATTGGAGCTTCCTACATCTTCTCGAATGCACCGAATTTTCCATGTTTCATGCTTAAAGAAGGTTATGGGTGAGAAAATCCCAATTCAAACAATATGTCCACAACTTGACGAGGAAGGAAAGATCATATTGGAACCTGAATCAGTCACAAAAAAAGAAATTTACAGCTATGAAATCGATTAATTTCAGAGTATCTCATTAAGTGGAAGAAATTACATGCTGAAGATTCCACATGGGAGGATGAGTATTTTATACAAAAGCATCTAGAACTACTCAAGTGATGAGAAAAAAATGTTTTGAAGGAGAGGGGCATTTTCGGTCCCTATACTACTAGTGTAACCCCTTATTGTTATTAGTTATTGTCATTAGTGCAACCCCCTTATTTTATTATTGTGCCCATGTAATACCCATATTTTTATTATTGTGCCCCATAGAAGCCCACTATTATTCTTTTTGTGCCCTTACATTATCATTGTTATGTCGTCTCTGATTATATTATGACCCCTTAGACTCCTATATATAGAAAGGAGGCCTTGTCATTTGTATCATCCAAGAATTGTTTGTTTGTGCAATGTAAAGGAGGCTTCCCCCTCGAAGAGGCTGATTTTTATGTCATTGATCTTACTTTTCTATCTTTTTGTGAGCTAGTTTAATAGCAGGTCAAGTTACTAGTGCTAGGAGCCTTAGTTGGAAAAACTCTCTGGAAGGCCTGTATAAGATGTGTGTTGAGTTACTAGTTCTGGAAGCCTTGGTTGGACAAACACTTTGGAAGCCCTAGAAGGTTTGGATGGAGACCAATCTGATGATGGTTTTGGTGATGTACGACCATCAGGTGGAATCACTATTTGATGGGTTGAGGTGGATGGCCTCTGGAAGCACTGGATGAGTTTTGATTGATTTTTTCTATGAGATCCCACATTCATGCTTAGAATATGGTGCGAGGGTGAATGTTTGAAGAGAGATTTGGCTCAACCATTCTATGGTCAGGTGGAACATGGTAGTCCCATATCTAGTTGGTTCATTTAATTCAATAATGTGAAATCCTTTCCTTGATTTCCATGTGTAAAGGTACTGATATATTTATGGATTTTATGTTTGTCACGCTCATTGTATTTATGTTCCTATTATGTTGGTTATATGCACATTTTATGACAACAATAATGTATGAATCTTAGCATGTTTTTACTTGTATGTGAATGGAAAACATGTCTATGAACTAATAGACGATGATGCAACAAATGGCATGAGGAAACAATGATTCATAGAAACTCTCTGATAAGTGTGAGATACTTACACTTAACTCTATTATTTACACCTGTAGATTACATGTCGATGATACGTTTGACGAAATGCGAATCATGGCTAGTAGGGGTCCAGTCAAGGTCTCGAACTAGTATTTTCTTTGATACTATCATTTCCAGGTTACTTTATTAATTAAAGAGACGGATCATTTCTGGGTAGTCAGCTGGGCTCTAGGCCTGAAAAAGTGGCCCAAATCCTTGAGTCGCTGGCACATCACTGACAATTATGGTCCACATTCGCTAGCAAGTAGGCCTGTGAGAGTGACTTTATGTTGCCAGTTTCTCCCATTCCCATAGCTTGAGAGAAACTATGGTCCAGGAGACCTAAAACAACAATGGGACTAAGGGACAGGATGTCTGAGTGGTTGACTTGTCTTCTGAGAGTTCTATTGATGAATTCGGATGCATGTATGGTGTGTTTCCATCAGTTTCACTTCCTTAATGTGACTTAGGAGGTCAAATCATATCATAGTGGCCTCTCATCTCATATTTACCCTAGTTAGCTAGTTACTTGGGTAGATATGGGAGGAGCATGTTACAGAGTGGTATCAGAGTGTGGTTACACTCTCCTTGGGATATGTGTTAGTCATGCTTTCATGTTGGTTTCATATGTGTTCCTTATGCATATAGTCCAATTTCTTGTTGCATTGCATGGTGTTCATGGTTGTAATGATGTATCCATGTGAAGGTTGAAGGTGTTTTGGTGAGTATGTCTTCATGTGTGTATGGTTGATTATGCATTTTTATGCACGTCAATGTTCATGTGTTATCAAATGTACGTGAGGTGGTTGTTGTATCAATGCATGAGGTCATGGCTTTTGTAATTGGTATGGTCATGCATTGATGACTGGACTCTAGCTAGAATGATATGTATATGGTGTGGCACTCATATGCTATATGTCTATAGGTATTTGTTATGCATGTGTAGTCTTGGTTATTGATATAAAAGAATAATAGGTAAAAAATTCGTTGTGAGGTCATTGTATGCAAATTTAGGTCATCATGGTGCTATTGGTTGTTATCATGCTAATATTTTGGTTGAGATAGATTAGGAGATAAAGATTATCGTAATGAAGTTGCAGCACTTGACCTTAAGGCAAGAGCAATTCGTCATACATGTATTGTATGTTTTGGCATGTAGTTATGTAAGTTAAGGATTTCCATATGCATCAAGTTCATACACATTAGGTATATGGACATGTTTTTGATGTTATGGTTACATACATGATAAATTATTGTTGATTAGTATAGTCATATGTACATTTGTAAAATAGTCAAGAATGATAGTAACATGTGGTTGTAAGCATTGCGATTATTGGTTAGGTTTGATAAATTCATGATTATGTTATATGATATGTTGTTGATGAGTATGTTATAAGTTAACTTATTGTATCTATTTGACACTTAGCTTGACGATTAGGTTTTATGTTGTTGATGAGCATGATATACAATTTATTGTTGTTATGTGCTATTAACTTGACGATTAGGGTTATTTCATTGAGACCTTGATGTCATATGTATTTTGTTAACCTAGTTTGACTTATGCAGATGATTATGGTTGCGATATTTAGGTATAAGCCGTATGGTGTTGTACTAATCTAGACTAATCATACATATGTGATTGTTATGCATGAATGACAAATTATTATGAGCATATGATGTGAACATGTTAGTTAGTTACTATTATGGATATCATGAGTTACGTTCGATTTAATATGTTGTGAATTTGTATTGTGCTAACTTAGATTGATTATGGAGATAGGATAGCCTCCCTTGAGATACATTAAGGTATGAGTTTGATTATGTTATCAATTTTATGTTTAAATGTTTGATTAATTTCGAAACATGAGTATGTGCTCCAATTATCTTGCTTTAAGATGATTGTACTAATACATATGTGTTAAGACAGGTGTTATGTACTGAGTATAGTAGTTGATAGTTGTAGCATTATGTCTAATGACTATGAGTTGACTATGGATTATGACATGATTATTAGTCTTGTTAAATGTTGATTTCAAATTGATAGATATGGTTGTGTTGATATTTGGAACATCTGGTTGACATGGGTGAGCAGTTGACATGCTTGGTATTAGCGTGATATGGTAATAGTTGATGTGCTTATATAACTAACAATTTCAGTGATGCGACAGTACATAGTAAGCCTCAATTGCAACAAGGTAAAAAAGGTAAAGGACATGAATTGGGCAAGAATTCTTTCGGATATGTTTAAAAACCCTAATTCCAAATGAAAGAGTACTTTGCACACAGGAATTCTTCTTAACCTTGATTTTATATGACATTATGTGGATATATTTTATAGTCATGGACATGTAATTGACAGGTATAATAACGAGTCTCTAGTTACAGGTGGATTTGTCAAGGGAATTGGAATCCCTTAATGGATGGCGTGGATGTGTTTAACTACAAGAAACATGTTTAGCACAACAAGATAAGGTAACTAGTACGTCATTATGCTTATTTATATGCATTGACATTTAGGTGTTTATGGAAATATGATGCAAGGGATTGCATGGCAAGGAAATTGCCATGAAATCATTAAGGGATTTTTTAGGTCTAAAATGGGCCCTCTAAGAAAAATATACAACCAAAATAAAATTTATAAGAACCAATAGGATTCAAGATGATGATGTCAACCATGGGGGATGATTGACCATTTTTAGAGTAGAAAGGTACAAATATTAAAAAATAATAAGTTAATAAAACTACATTTTCAAATTGTATTTTCAACTTCTCTCCCTAAGTTTTTACTCACATTTCGATCAAGAGTACTTGTTAGATGCAAAATTTAATTCCTCATCCAAGGATTTCCCATGTGTCATATTTTTTATGGACCCTACTACACGAAAAATGAGAAATACATGAAAAAACGTGATTCCAATCACATTTTTCATGTGGGAAGGTCCATTGAAAATATGAAACATGGGTACTCTTTGGATGAGGAATCAAATTCTGCATCCAATGAGTGTTTCCACTTGAAATTTGAGTAAACCCATACAAGGATAAGTTAAAAATACGAGTAGGAAAAACAGTTTTTTCTTTTTTCCATTTAAAATTTGATGATGTAATCTAATCTTATTTTATTATTTCTACTATTATTTTATAATATCCTTAGGAGGCCCATTTTAGACCTCTAAAATACCCTAATGTCTAAGTAAGGCTCAGCTTGATATTTCCTTGGGAACCTTAGGGATTGAGTCATGGTCTCCATTGTTAGTCTTGTGGTTTTGGTATTTTGGTGATATTTGTGCTTGATTGTGGTTTTGTTATGTCTAGTGTGAGGCCTTGCCACTTTGTTTGTATAGTCGTGTTGTTATTGGTTTTCATGGTTTTATTTTTATTTTTATTTCTTATGCTTGCATTTTAAGTTTTGAGTCTTGGGAATTGTTTGGGAAAGAGGGGAGTTATTGGAGATCAGGGAGAGATGTGTCATACCCAAAAGGTAATGTAAGAAATAGATGAAGCTCAGTGCATGAGTAAGCACAACAAAAGGTAAGACTATCATAGTTGGTTAGATAGGTTGGGTCGATTGTGGTAAACAAATGGTGGTAGTATGGACATGAGAAAGGGAACCATAAAAGGTAAAGTAAATGGAACTAAGATGTTAGATGGCTTGACTAAGTTGGGAATGGTGGTTTGTAATGTTGTGCATAAATAAAAGAAGTTCTCTTATCCTTGACCTTGATATCTAGTAGTTCTGTTATGATCATAATTATTTCGATGTTTATACATGTAGGTTTGTACGTATGTCATGTTTGATAGGGCCTTCATGGATCATGATTATTAATACTAACATTTATATGTATACATGTATGCATGTATGTCGTTGTCTGACAGGACCATGATTATTTTATTCTAATTGTTTATGTACATGTATCTATGTATCTACGTCGCTATCCCACAAGGTCATCAAGAATCGTTCTTGTGGAGGAATGAATGCCTACGTAGGAAAATGACATGAATATATTCCTACATAGGCAAATTCGAAAGAGTATTCATGAAAAATGTATGAGAATGAGAGACATGTTCTCTATGGCATGCTAGGATAAGCATGGATGGTGGAGAGACACTAGAAGCAAGGGCACATGGTAGAGCTAGTGTGGTTTCGGATGTGTGGTATTACTATTGTGCATATGTTATACATGTTGTACATGTCGCATCTATGATGATTGTGCGCATGCAGTATTGTGCATATGTAGTCTGTGTACATGTTTTTAATGCAATATTATGTACAAGATGCTAGTATACAGTGTGGTTTGAATGTTTCCTATTTAGTGTTGTGTATAGATTGTGCTACTTAAATGTTGGAGATACAGTGCTTTTTAGATATTGTATTGTGTGCATGATGTATATGTTGTGTTGTATGCATATGGTGCTCTGCCCGTGTTGGATATGTGGTGCTATTTACAAATGATGCTATGTACATGTTGGATACACAGTGCTATGTACATTTGGTGTTGCATGCATGTTGTACATGTGGTGCTATGTATGTATGGTGTGGTGTGCATGATTGCACAAGTGGTGTTGTGTGCATGTGGTGTCGTGTACATGTTGTACAAATGGCACTATGTGCAAGTGGTGTTGTGTACATGTACTTTCATATACATGTTGAGCATGTGGTACTATGTAAATGTGGTATTGTGTACACGTTGTACAAGTCGTGTAGTGTACATGTGCCGTTGTGTACACGTTGTACCTGTGATGTTGTGCCCACATTGTGCAGGTGGTATGGTGTATAGGTGGTACTGTGTACATGTTGTACATATGGCTCTAGTGCACATGTGGTATTGTGTGCATGTCACACATGTTTTGTTGAGGGCATGTGGTACTAGGTATCTGAATTGTGTAGGTGCATGTATTGTTTGGTATTGTAGATCATGTATATATGTATTGTGTTCTGTTGTATGCTAGGTGTAGGTGTATGTATTATGTTATGCATTGGATGTAGGTGTATGTATTATATTATATACACTAGGTGTAGGTGTATGTGTTGTATATCAAGTGTAGGTGTGTGTATTGCATGGAATTGTATATCATGTGTGGTCGTATGTGTGCGATGCACACTATGTATATGTGCACCTACTTGAGGAGAAGGCACTGGGTGTTTGTCACGTGTGGCAATCGATCTGGTGTGCGTACGAAATAACAAAAAAGGAAGAACTAAGGATCGATGAAGGATAAGTATCCATATTTTATTTCATTTTTATTATAGGTGTGGTTTACGATTATGGTTTAGGATCATTAACAATGATCTATGATTCTGGTATATGTTGATTATATGTGATCTATGATTCTGGTTTATGATGGCTACATGTGATTTATGACTTTGCTGGTTATGCTTTGAGCTAACCTAATGTGATACTTTTATACATGTTTTCGTTAAATATGCTACTTTGACTTGTTGTGATAGGAAGTGAACAAGATTGCAAATGTATGTTATTGATGACCTACCAATGAGGTATGATGTATATTTATTTCAATTTATTTTAAATATAATGGAAGTTATGTGCTTGGTATAGGAATGCATAAAATTCTTGGTTGGGCGAATGGAAATCGATTGCAAGAATTTGCAACAACAAAAGGAATTGGAACATGTAGTAGTATGGTAGTAAAGCATTCAAGAACAAGGCCATTATGGGACACTGGTACCCAATAGTGTCCATTGATTTTTATGAGTGTGATATGACCGGTATGATGGTTTGAGGTAGTGATATGCCTTGGTTTTTGTATCTTCTGATGTGAGGAAGCCTTGCCAAGGGACGGATTTCACAAGACGGGGGTGCCATCAAAGCTTGGAAGGTGAGTGACTGCAAGGAAGGGTTGACCGTATTTTCTGAGGGACTGTGTAGTAGGGAAGGGAAGGTTAGAGATGGATTTTTTCTAGTCATGAGAATTTCTAGATGGAATCAGATGCACAGAGGGAGTACACCCTAGAATAGTGAGTCGATAACTATTCACTGACAAGAAAAGTGGCACTTGACTGTACCACTGGACATTAGATGCAACTTTGGCTTTGACAGTGGATTATGGACTTCCTGGTATTAATTTGAGCATGGAGGTGTTGGCCTTTGGATTCCATTGTTACGGATATAGGCATCGTATACTTTCATTTTTTAGTTGAGAAAATGTGCATATGTATATATGTGTATATTATTATAAATATTGTATCGACCTAGTTTATAAAGCTCCATAGACAGTATGGTTATTTTCTAGTTGAAGAAAATGTGTGTGTATATGTGGTTACTATAAATACCATAAGGAGCTATGTTATAAAGCTTCAATAAATGATATGATTATCATGTTTCAACAATGGTCATTGTAAATCAGCAATGAGCTATGTTATAAAGCTCCATGGGCAGTATATTTTTTTCCAATGGTCTTATTGGTTATAGGTTTCATTGAATGCCGATGATGGTGTTCCCCCAAGAGAGAGGATTCTGTAACAAACTTGGTTAAAAAACTCATGTAAAATATATAAATACCATGAATGATGTGACACATATTCCAAGATGAATGGTTGAGGAAACATCCTAATGGGTGTTGATTCGATTTGTTATGCCTAAGGAAATTGGAAAAGGCAATGGCAAAGGCGTTGGAAAGGCATGATGCATTTATTGACATTTTATTTATGAAAATAAAGGAAATTAGGAGAAAAGGAAGGTGAAAGGTCATAAGTTGCAAGTGAGTAGGAAATTGAAGGATAATAATGGAAATGAAGAAAATAGAGGCCTCATGAATAAAAAGGCTTCTAAGGATCAATGGGCAAGACTTGATCAATTTAGTTTTGTATCTCTCCCATACTCTTGGATTATATTTTTCTTGGAAAAATCTTGGAGGGTGTGGCATACTTGGAGTTTTGGAGCAAGAAGGAAAATAAAGACCAGGAAATAGCAAGAGGCCATCAGTATCAGCAATATCAACAAGTACAATGGGTTTTTCTTGCAGGTATTGAGTTGCATGTATGTCTTCCTTACTAGTTTTGGCATGCATGGCACATGCATGTGGTTTATTGGTTATGATATGTCATTGGTATCGAGGATGGGATGGATTGATAGTGGATTTCCTAGCCCTACCATTTCATAGATAGCCATGGTGATTGTGGGTTTACTTTCATTTTTTTTTTTGGTTCTCATGTTTCCTTAGCTTGGGTTGAGTTATTATTCCTAGAAGCCCTAGTTGAACAAATGCTCTAGAAGCCCTATACTAGCTTGGGTTGAGTTTCTAGTCTTGGAAACCTTGGTTGGACAGATGCTTCGGAAGCCCTCCATAAGTTGTGGGTTGAGTTACTAGTTCTGGAAGCCTTGGTTGGACAAACACTCTGGGAGCTCTAGAAGGCTTGGATGGAGACCGATGTGATGATGGTTTTGGTTATGTCCAACCATGAGGTGGAATCATTGTTTTATGGGTTGAGGTGGATGGATTCTGGAAACTGTGGATGATTTTTGATTGATGTGTTCTATGATATCCCACATTCATGCTTGAAATATGACATGGTGGTGAGTGACTGAAGAGTGATTTGGCTCAGCCATTCTACGATCGTGTGGAGTGTGGTAGTCCCATCTCCAGTTGGTTCATTGCATTCGTTAATGAGAAATCCTTTCCTTGATTTGCATGTGTAAAGGTACTAATGTATATATGGATTTTATGGTTTTCATGTTCATTGTATTTATGTTCCTATTATGCTAGTTATATGCACATTTTATGATAACAGTTATGTATGGCTCTCAATATGTTTTTACTTGTATGTGAATGGATAATGTGTCTATGACCTAGTAGATGATAATTCAACAAATGGAATGAGGAAACAATGGTTCATAGTGATTCTAAAATAATTATGAGACCTCTATGCTTAACTATGTTATTTACACATGTAGATTACATGTCGATGATATGTTTGATGAAAGTCCTATCATGGCTAATAGGGGTCCAGTCAAGGTCTTGAACAAGTATGTTCTTTAATGCTCTCATTCCCATATTACTTTACTAATTTGAAAAGATAGATCAGTTATGGGAAATGTCCTGGGCTCTAGGCATGAAAAAGTGGCTCAAATCCTAGAGTTTCTAGCACAACACTGACAATTCTGGTCCACAGTCCCTAGCAGGAAGGTCTGTGAGGGTGACTTTAGGTTGCTGGTTTCTCCCTTTCCCATAGCATGAGAGAGACTATGGCCCAAGAGACCTAAAATAGCATTGGAACCCAGGGATAGGTCGTTTGAGTGGTTGATTTGTCTTATAATGGTTTTGTTGATGATGTTGGATGTTTGTATGGTGTGCTTCTATTGCTTCCACTTAATGTGACTTATGAGGTTGAATCATCTCATAGTGGCCTCTCCTTGGGTGTTTACCCTGGCTAGTCAGTTGCTTGGGTAGATGTGGAAGGAGGTGTTACAAAAGTTAAGTACCTTACCCTACAAATAAGTCTAATCGATCAAGTTTGCTTCCCAAATTGAGATTATTATTATTATCAATAATATATATCTACTTTACCTTATAAAAAGAAAATCCTCCTAAGTACACATGTCTCTTTTAAAATGTTAATCTTTAAATATGTTATAATAAATAATAAATTAATATAAATAATATTCAATTCTTAATATATACATATTATATGTCAATTCTGTATTAAAAAGTAGAAACATTATTTGTTCTTTAAATACTTTTGCATTTTTTTTTAAGAATATTATTTTCACGCATAAGTCCATGTCAATCTTGCACAATAAACAAAACCACATGGTGGAAATCTGTAAAAAGAAAGAGTATTGACATTGCAACGATGTGGCTCTTGTTTATTAAGAATTGAGTTCTTTGGTTAGAAATACTATTGAGAATGGTAACTTTTTGTTAATAACTTTAATATTAAAAATTAATATTAAATATAAAATGACGATGACTACAACTATTAATGTCTAGACCATTAGGGTCTATCAAGACCTTAAGAAAAGAGATTAATTGAGATTTTTAATATTTTTTTCCATGATTAAATACAAAGGAAAGAAACATTCCTAAATCACTATGGTTTTCCTAACTGAACAAGTCAAGAAGGTTTGTAGTGTGGAAGATGTTTTGGAAATGAGAATGGATGGTTGGTGTAGGAGATCTTCTAGAAATGAGAATCGATGTGAGTATGAGCATGACAATCCAAGAGAAAGTATTTTTCATCTTCAATAATCTTAGTATTGCAGAATTAGAGATACTTTCTTCCCAAGGTGTTTTGGGAGTGGACCAACCCCCATCTCACTTCGAAGCTCATGGGATTTATTTCTTATATTTGTAACGTTTGTTTTATTCTTAGCATCAGTCAAGACACAAAGATTGTCACATGTGCCATAACTCAAAACAACAAAAAAAACTCATAGTTCATAATATATTTGACATGGTAAAAAAAACTTCATACACTATACCTCCAAGCTAATTAAGAACAAATTGTCTAGTGTAAACAGGTGTAACTTATTGTTATTAATCTAAGATCCCTCATGGATATCATTGATAAATGCTTTAAGTTGAAGGTTACACCATGGTGTTTGCAGTATTAGTTTTTTTAAAGGTGTTCAAGGGTTAGCATTTGCACTCTCTAGAATGATAGAACTTATCAAATATTAAATAAGTCTCTCGACTTGTTGGCTTCATTATTGCACATCGGTGATACTAGACACTTAGCTTGGAATCTGCCTTTCATTCACCCGAGCATAACTTGACTATCCATAAATCAATAGGTTATTTAAGGTAACTAACATGTTTTCCATCGAGAAATCCTTCAGTCATTTCAATGTGCCACTAAGGTTTTTAGGGTTCTACACTCTGGTTATGCTTCTAGGGTTAGAAGTACCCTTTCTTGACTGACAGTTACAAGTATGCTCTCAATCAACTAACTCAACTAGATTTTATTGTTTCTACACTTCTCTTTAATTTTTACTATCCCATGCAATTTAATGGTTTCTTTAGGTGGTGACAACATTCTCTTTTATTCCTGCTAGTTGAGATAAGGGAAGGTGACTATGTGCACAAGTAGCAAGACACTCTTGTCTTAGTCATATATATTTCTTTTTTTTAAACCTGAATAGGTCTAAATGATCAATAACATAAGTAATGTCTTATTTTTAGTGCATTGGCATTGTGTACCCTCTATTTTAATAGTTACTAAGCTTCTACACATATCTTTTTCCCCTAATTCATCATTTCTGTGTAGGTAGAAAATGACTTGCATTTTCTTTGTTTTTGCTTATGCAGGGGAAGTTTATTCTAGTCCTACTATTCTATAGGGTTTTTCTTTGTTAGGATTTTTCATTAGCTTACATGATCTATTCATTTCTCTAGGTTCTATTTTCACTTATATTACCCATCACAGGGTTTCTAGAGGGTTTGTGTGTCATTCTCAGTAGACTTTTCCTATGTTACAATGATATTTTATGTTAGGTTTTGAAGCTTTTATTTGTTGAATGAACAACAACTGTTGGATTTCCGTGAGCTAAAGGTTTCATAGTATATTCATTATTGTATTGTATGTGTAAAGGCTATGGTTCCACTGTAAAACTTTTGAGGAATTATATAGTGCTTTCAGTAATTTTAGATACAATGTTCTTGTGAAGTCTTGGCATGCCTCTGGTGTTAGAGGGTTTCTGATAACTTGTCGAGTTTTTATATTTCTACTAATTAATTCATATTATTTTCAGTGTTCGTGTCATGTTCCTTTTTGAAAATAGACTGCATATTATGATTTATTTGATATTGGCGAATCATCGTTACAATTTGCATGTCTAGGATTTTTGTATGAGATGGTTTTAATGTCTAGAATATATCTAAATTCATTGTTTTGCACATATCTTCCATGAATAAATTATCGGTAACTTCATAATTAGTTTTATGTTTATTTCACACATAAATAAATTATGGGTAACCCCATATTTATTGCTATGCATGTTTTACACATAAATAACTTCTTGGTTTTGTATCTACATTGTTTATACATATATATTTTGTGTTATAATTTTTACTAATGAATTCTATGACACAATGAAGCTTTAGCTTATAACTTCCTATTCTTATTCATTTCTTGTCTTAATATTCATGGTACCCCGCTGAGAGTGAGACCTACAATTTCTCACGACCTACTCTCTTTCCATGCTCATAGAATATTCCTTGAACAAATTTTATTTGTTCGGCTAGGATTTTAAACAGTTCCCATTCTTTGTTATTAGAATTACTTACCAATGTCTCTCCATATTGTGATTTCTAAATAGGTTTTCTATCCTTTCCAGCTCTTGTACTAGAGAATTTGTTCATCTCATTTTATTACTTGGTCTCAATACTACAACAATATTTCTTCCTCGTTTTATATTAATAAAAAGATTAACAAGAACAAGAATACATTTGGAAGTTCTTTAATACAGAAACACACACTTTTTCTTTAGTCACAGAATTATGAACATAGAACTCTCTTAACAAGTCAAGATAGAAAAGAATTGACATAAAGATTTCCTACTTCCTATAGATGTCAGAACACATCCAAGTAAGAAATCATCATCCTACAATATTTTCTTAATTTAAATAGGTTTTCTAAGTTTATAGAACTTATGTAATTCAATTCACCAGGTCAAGAAATGAATCTGGAAGAAGGAATCCACCACCCAACCAAGAAGATTTGGAAATTTTGTCCAAGTCTCCCCATAAGCCTCCTTAATTACATAGTATTTGATAAACAACAGTCATATTCTTGGACTTCAAGACCCGTAGCGAAACCAATATCCTTCAAATTACATGACCTCCACTAGCTCTTGTCTAGCTCAAGAATACACATAGTGGCATCCTGTTGACCCTCGTAACATCCTACCCAATGTTCATGTTTCTCTTTTTATTGTATACTCTTTCCTCCCTCTCCCCTCCATATCAAAACTGATATGTCTTAATCTCTGAGGAAGGAGGAAGAGGTAATTGTCTCAACTACCTACAATAAAGTTTTTTTTTTCTTGGAATCCTTTTCTCGTAATTTCTTAACTTACAACTCATTTTAAATAAAATAAAACTAAAATAAAATTTTAATCATCTAAATTTCCTTACTTAGATTTTCACTAGTCCATGATTTACGAAGTCACACACTATGTAAAGAAAATAACAATATCCACACAACCATGAATGTCACATCCCCCCCCCCCCCCCCCCCCCCCACATGAGAAAAATTGTCCTTAGTGTTCATTGTTTCCCTTGGAACAAGTGAGGGTGTGCTTCCTTCATTACAGTTTCATCTTCCCAGGTGGCCCCTTCCAGGCTAACGTGACTACACTGCACTTTAACATGGGTGACAACTCACCTCCATGGCATTGTTTCTCTCCACTCAAGAATACACAAAGTATCTGTGAGGAACTCTCCATCTAGTTCAACCTACAACACATTGTAAATTGTAGTTAGTTTATGCAATATTCATAAATGATTGTTAAATAATAATGATAATTAATCATTAGATCTTTAAATGTACCTCCTTCCAGTTAATAATATGTCTAGAGTCATATACACATTCTTAAAATAAAGCAACATGAGATACATTATGGAACCATATATGACTAGGTAACGCAAGTTGATATGCAATAGGTCTAATTCTTTCCAAAATTTGTAAAGGGTCGTAATATAGAGGAGCTAATTTTACACAACCACCCTATTGTAACATGATTTTCTTAGGCTTCACTTCGAGGTAAACATGATATTCTATATAGAACTATTTATGGGTTCTCTTCCTATCCGCGCAGGCTTTCTGTCTATCTTGAGTAGTTTTTAAGTTTCATTGAACCTTTTTCAGGGTTTATTCCATTTCTTCTAGCATATGAGGACCTAACAATAACTTATCTTTAGGGTTAGTACATTCAATCGGTGTTCAACAACTTCTCCCATAAGACCTCAAAAGGACTCATCTTTAAGTATTCATGGTAGTTGTTATTGTATTCAAACTTAACAAGATGAATGTATTCTTCCCAGCTAGTTGGTTGAAGCATTACATACAATTTTAAAATGTATTCTAGTACCTGATTTACTAACTCTGTATTCCCATCTGTCTTTTTTTATAAGGGATACCAAATTAAACCTCAATACCTAATCCCATGAAAAGAGTTTTCCATAATGTTGATGTGAATTTTGCATCTCTATTAGAAATCATTACTTTCGACATACCATGTAACCTGAAAAATTCTCCCATAAATATATCTACAATCTGCACCATTTAATATGTAGATTGGATAGGAATGAAGTGGGACACTTAGTTTATCCAATACCACTATGATTGAATCATTTTTCTCTTAGTTTTGGGAAAACCTGTTATATAGTCTAATGTAATTACTTCTCATTCCACTCTGGAATGAGTAGAGGGTGGAGAAAACCAGTTGGGTACTAAATTTTAGCTTTAACTTGTTGACATTCCTAGTATTTACCCAAATATTTAGTGATATCCTTCTTCATTTCGAGCCACAAATAACCTTTATTTATTGCAGAAAATCATTTCTAATATCCAGGATGAGCAACATAAGGACTTCTATGAAATTAATCCAATATTTTTTTCCTAACTGTCATTTGATATGGAACATAGATCCTTTTCCTAAAATTCAATAAATTGTCTTTATCTATGTTATATTCAAATGGAATTTAGGAATATATTTCCTGTTTCACTTGCTGCCATAAAACTCATATTCTAGATCTTTAGTTGTAACTTCCTTAATTTGATTTAGGAAATTAAATTATACTGGACTGTAGCATATTTCAGACACATAATGTAACTTCATACTTAATGCATCAACCACTTGATTTTCCTTCCCTTTTAAATGCCTACTGTCAAAATCAAATTCAATTAAGAAAATTGTCCATCTAGATTGTTGTGCATTAAGGTTAGGTTTCTTAAAGAAACTAGCTAAATTGCTATGATCAATCATCAACATAAATGTTTTTACCTAAAAAATAGTGTCTCCATCCCTTCAAGGCATGTACTACTGCAGTTAATTCCATATCATGGGCGGAATATCTCTACTCATGCTCTTTCAACTTTCATGACTCATATGAATTTACCTTGCCTTCTAGGATCAATAATTCCCCCACACATTCCTGGAAGGGATCTATACAAATGATGAACTCCTTGTCACTAGGACGGTGGTCAATAAGTGCCTTAGCTGTTCAAATCTTTGCTGAAATTATATTGTCCATTTAAAATTTTCACCTTTCCTCTACAAGGAAGTTATAGGATACACAATTATGGAAATTTCCTCAATAAAACGATGATAATACCCCGCTAAGCCCATGAAAGATCAAATATCATCAACATTGCTAGAAATAGGCTATTCCATAATGGTTTAATTTTCTGAGGGTCAACAATGATTCCCTCTATTGAAATTATATGTCCTAAGTATTGGATCTGGTCCTTATAGAAATCACACTTATTATTTGTCATACAGATGATGGTCTCACAATGTTTGCATGATTATCTACATATGTTTCATGTGTTTCTCCATATTTCTTGAATATATAAGTATGTCATCGATAAATATTATAAAAAATATATCCAAATAAGGGTGGAAAATACCATTCATAACACTCATAAATGTGGTTGGGGTGTTAGTAAGCCCAAAGGGAAATACTACAAACTTGGGTGACCATAACAAGTCCTAAAGGTTTTTTTTGTATGTCTTCTTCTCTTATCCTTATCCGATGATACATTGACTACATATCAATTTTAGAAAATATTGTAGTGCGTTTTGCTTGATTGAATAAGTCATCAATCCTTGGCAAGGGGTACCTGTTCTTAACACTCATCTTGTTCAATTATCTATAATCGATATGGACTCTCATCGTACCATCCTTCTTTCTTACGAATAACACAAGGGCTCCCCAAGGTGATACACTTGAATGGATGTACCCTTTATCAAGTAGCTCCTATAGTTGAATCTTTAATTAAGTTAATATAGGGATATTGATATGATAGGGGGATTTTATCACAAGGGTATCTCCTGGAATTAGTTCTATAGTGAAATAAATGTCTCACTTTTGAGGTAGCCCCAAAATTTCTTCTTTGCACACATCATTAAAATCTTGAACTATTAACAAATTTTCTATGGAAGATATTTTATCCTTAGATTTAGTATAACTTACATAAATAGTTTATATATGACAGCCCTTCTTGATACATTTTTTTAATTGAGAATCAATGATCATTTCTAGCTTCATAGGTCTCCTTATCCCTTTAATTTCTTGTCTCGTTCCCTACTCATTGGTATAAGTAATAGTTTTGTCTTTGTAGTTCACTAAAGGCCAGTGTCCCTCCATCTCGTCCATTCTAATTAGGATGTCATAAGATCCTAAGGGTAGCACATTCAAATTTACACTAATTTGTTGACCTTCTATCTCAATGGGAAAAATTTCCACCTTAGCTGAAAGCCTTCTTTTGGCCCCTATAGCTAGTTGTACCAAGCATGGATGTTTAAATTTATGAGTTTGTAAATGACATATTTTTCTCAGCTTGGGACTGGAAATAACTTAAGCTAAACCTTGGATCAATCAAAATGGATACAACATGGTTAAATATTTTATCTTCAAAATTGATCATAGTAGGTTGATATTCTTCTTGGTGATCCAATAGGGAAGCATTAGTTTTAGGTCTACTCCTAGCCACCTCATCAACTATAGAAGCTTCTTGAATATTGGCAGTTTTCTCTCCTCTAGTGTGATGGAGACAATGCTTGTAATAATGGGCCTCTCCCCAACCCCAACGCTACAATGGGGGTCATTTTGATTGACTAGCCTCTAGTTTACTTAACTCTTCTACTTTCTTAGGTTCACTCTATAATCTAGATTTTTGTTTATTTTTCATAGGAAATTTATTTTCTTGATTTCATAGTGTGGATTTCTGGGATTTCCATTCTTTGCACTTTTGAGATTCTAAGAATTTTTTGTTCCCTTATTTCTTAGTCATCCTCAACTTCCCTATCCTTTTTCCTTCATGTACTGATAGCAGATTCATGCCTTTCAAATGGCCTCATCCATATTCTTTGGATTTTGAAATTCTAAGCATTCCCTCATAAATTCTAGTAAATTTCTCATAAAATGTTGCACCTTCTCTTTTTCCTCATGTATATAAGGCACATACCTTAATAGGGATGTAAACCTAGTCACAAATTCATCCATCGAAAGTCCCCCAATCATAGGTCATGAAATTTCTTCACCTTGTCATCACAGAAGCATTTAGTGAGGTAATTTTCTTTGAAATGTTTCTAGAAATCTTCCCAAGTAACCACTTTCTCATTGACTGCATGAACGACCCTGGCCTCTTCCCACTGTAAGGTATATTTTCCTTCGAGTTGATAGATAATAAATATTGCCTTGAAATTATTGTCATATTCATAAATCTATAAACACTTTTTCATGTTTATTCAGCAAGCTTCAACAACTTCTTCTACTTCTCCATCATATGTCGAGGGTTTAATTTTATTGAACACATACTGCAATTCCATTTTATGATTCTTTTTTATCCTCGGGTTAGAGGCATTACCATATTCCTCTCCATTTTCTCCTCTATCATCTTCTATTCTCTGAGTATGGCTCCCCTCCAGCTTATCTCCACCCCCTTGTCTTCGTACCTCATCTTTTTCTTCCCAACCTAGGCTTGGTATGGAATTTCTATAGTTTTGACGATCATAGAAGATTTTCAATATTTGTTCATAGTCTTGCATTAACCTCTCATTCTCAACCCACAAATGATATATCTCAGTTCTTAACTGTGAACTGTCTCCAACAACATAGTGCTAGGATTTTGGTGTTCTTCCCCTAGTTGGACACACAGTTTTGGATTTTCTCGTAGAATTGGTATAGCTCCAAATTCCACAATTCGTCATAATGGTGGCATACTTCGATCTCCTCTCGTCATTGTGCTTCCTCTATGAGCATAAATATACATATATTATTTAATTTCCCAATATGCCACAACTTATGCAACTTCGCTCTGATATGACTTGTCACATGCTCCACAATTCAAAATAAAAAAACAACCACAGAAGTCATAATCTATTTGACAAGATAAATATTTTTTCACATGCTATACCACCAAGCTAATTAATAAAAAGTTTTCTAAGTGTGAACAAGTGTAACTTGTTGTTATTAATCTAATCTCCCTCATAGATATCATTGATAAATGCTTTAGGTTAAAAGTTACACCATCGTGTTCCCGGTATTAATGCTTTTAAAGGTGTTAAAGGGTTAACATTTGCATGATATGGAGCTATAAAACTTACCAAATATTAAAGAACTATCTGGACCTATTGATTTCATTTATTCCACATTGGTTGTATAAGAAACTTGGATTTAAATCTTCCTTTTATTCACCCATAGCTTAATCTGATGGTCCATAATTGAATCAATTAGTTAAGGTAGCAAAACTTGTTCTCTAGCAAGCAGTCATTTGGTCATTTCACTGTGTCATTGAGGGTTTCAACATTCTACACTAGGGTAATGTTGTTAGGGTTTTAGGTATCGTTCCTCGACCAACAATTATTGGTATTCTCTTTATTGGCTAATTCACCTAGTTTTTCTTGTTTATACAATTCTCCTTAATTTTTACTGTCTCATGTAGTTTAATGGTTTCTTCAAATGGCGACAAGGTTCCCTTTTCTTCCTGTTGGTTGAGATAAGGGAAGGAAACTATGTGCATAGGAATCAAGATACCATTCTCTTAGTCATATATCTTTTTTTTCTACTGTAATAGGTCTAAATGATCACTAACATAAGTAATGTCCTATTTTCAGTGTGTTGGCATTGTGTTGGCATCAGAGGGTTTGTGATAACTTGTTGAGTTTTTGGATATCTACTACTTAATTCATATGATTATTTTTGTTCATATTTCATTCCTTTTTGAAAAGCTATTTTGGATTACAATTTCTTTGATACCATCGGTTCATCGTTACAATTTGCATGTTTGGAATTTTCTTATGAGATTGTTTTAATGTCTAAAATATCTCTAAATTCATTATTTTGCACATATTTTCCATGAATAAATTCTTGGTAACTTCATTATTAATGTTATGCATATCTCACACATAAATAAGTTATGGGTAACTTCATATTTACTATTATGCATATTTTACACATAAATAAATTTTGGGTTTTTCATCTACATTGTTTATCCGTAGATATTTTTTGTATAATTTTTACTAATGACTTATATGAAATAATGAAGCTCTAGTTCAGATATTTTTGTTCTTAGTTATTTCTTGTTTTAATATTCACAGTACCCGATGGAAAGTAGGACCTGCAATTTCTTGGGATATACTCTATTCTCGTGTGGTATAGGGTTTTATCTCCTATAGGGTCTTGGACTACTCCTTGAATAAATTCCATTTGTTTGGATAGGAGCTTAACTGATTCCCATTCTTTATTACTATAATTAGTTACTAGTGTCTCCTAAAATTTAATCTCGAAATAAGTTTCCTATCCTTTCTATCTGTTGTACTAGAGCATTTGTTTATCCCAATTCTTTACTTGTTCTCAATACTCCAACAATCTTTCTTTTTGGTTTTTTATGAATAAAAGAAATAACAAGAACAAAATACATGTGAAAGTTCTTTAATACAGAAACACACATTTTTTCTCTAATCAGAATTATGAACATATAACTATCTTAACTAGTCAATATAGAAAAGAAATATCAGAAGAAATTCCTACTTCCAACATATACCAATATACATCCATGCAAGAAATCATTATCCTACAGTAATTTATTAATTTAAATAGGTTCTAGAAGTTGAAAGAACTTATTTGCATTGATTCACCAAGTCAAGAAATGAATATGGAAAGATGACTCCACCACCCAACCAATGAGATTTGGAAATTATGTCCTAGTCTCCCCTCGAGCCGCCTTAATTCTAGAGTAGTTTGTAAACAATGGTCAGATTCTTGGACCTCAAGACCCCTAGTCCAACCAATATCCTTCAGATTACAGGGCTTCCGCTGGCTCTTGTCTAGCTCAAGAATACCCAAAACAATGTTTTGCTAACCCTAGCGGCATCCTACCCAAATTTCACATTTCTCTTTTGATTTTCTCTGCTTTCCTCCCTCTCGTCGCCATCTCAAAACTAAGATGTTTTAATCTATGAGGAAGGAGGAATAGTTAACTCTCTAAACTACCTTGAATCAAATTTTATTTTTATTTTTTATATTGGAATCATTTTCCACTGATTCCTTAAATTAGTACTCATTTTAAAGAAAATAAAATTAAAATCATCTTTTAACAATCTAAAGTTCCTTACTTAGATTCACTAGTCCATGATTTACCAAGTCGGGCAATATAAATAGTAAATAACATTATTTACATAACCAATGGTGTCACAAAGATAATTCTAGTTATAAAGAGTGAGAATGATCATCTCCTCATAATAATGTAGCTTAATTTTCCCCTCTAGCTCCTTATCATCCCACAATTTGTCCTTAAATTTGGAAGCATTGGTATTTTTAACATTCCTTCAGTTATCGAGTTTTTAAAATAAATTTTTAATATACATTATAATTCATTTATTTGTTTTTTTCTTTATATAATATATATTATATATATTATATATAATATTATATATATATATATTATATATATATTATATATATATATATTATATATATATAATATAGATTATATATACATATACATATATATACATATACATATATTAAATGGATATGTAATTAATTAAACAATGTGTATAGACAAGAATTTATGATATACATGAAGAAACTTACCTTGTAATATTTTAACATGCTCCCCCCTCATCCACCAATGTAACCATGCCAATTGGGGTAAACATGAGAGGATAGGCTACTATGATCATATTCAACCTCCTAGGTAACCTTAAGGAAGAGGAACTGGAAAAACATCACATGCAGCTGTCCAAACCCATCAAATGAACCCTCGAGAGAAACGTTAGCTACTCAGATAGTCTATCCCCAGGTCCCACTGTTGTTCTGGAAAATTTAAGGCTCATTCGCTCTCATGTTATGGGCAAGGGGGCGGTAAGAGACCTAAAGTCTCTCTCATAGGCCTACTTGCCAGTGACTGTGGTCGAAACTTGCCAATTATGTGAAAGCGACTCCATGATTTGAGCTTCTTTTCACACCCAAAGCCCAGGCCACCAAAATGGAATGAAAACTCATAATTAAGTAAAGTGCAAGGAAACAATGATGCAAAAGTAAATAGTTTATCAAGGCCTTAACTAGATCCCTACTAGCTTTGATAGGCATTTCATCAAACATATCATCAACATTTAACCTACAGGTGTAAAAAAAATAGTTAAGTGTAGGGATCTCTTACTTATTTGAGAATCACCATGAACCATTGTTTCCTCATATCATTTGCTTCCTTATCACTTAATAGGTCATAGGTTAAATATCCATTTAAATACTAGTAAAAACATGTTGAGAGCCAAACATAGTTGCTGCCATAAATTGAACATATAACCATCATAATAGGAACATAATTAGAATAAACATATAAGACATCAAGATCCATATATACACCAGTATATTTACACATGAAAATCAATGGAATGAATTTCTCATTAATCAATGCAATGAACTAACCAGAGATGGGACTACCATGTTCCACCTGACCATAGATTAGCTAAGCCAAGTCTCTCTTCAGCCAGTCACCCCCGTGCCATATTCCAAGCATGAATATTGGACTCATAGAACACATCGAAAACACTAGTCAATGCAAATGCCATCGAAGTTCTTTGCCTACACCATGAGGAATTTGAGTGCCTCATAGACTCTTATGTTTTACCATGCATCCGCAATCCGATCCGGAGATCACTAGTCCTTTATCCAAGAAATAATATCCAAGCTTTATCATGCATTCCATCCCAGAATCACTAGGCCCAACGTAGAGAAAATCCACCTCTTGGCTTTACCATATATCCTGCCATTCAAAGAAAAGGATTCCTAGGCCCACTGAGGCACACAATCAATCTTCACTACAACCCATGATTCAATTTATGGCTTACTAAGCCATTTTATTCATGCATACTTAATCTATTTCAGGGACTACCACTACCATGTGTTTATCAATTCAGAGATCCACCCCAATCAACATTGAATATAATCAGGCCATCCCACATAAACCACATGGGAGAACTAATCTCATCAAAGCTATTAGGAAATGGCAAGGTGTTGAAGTGCTTTAGATCTCTACTACTCCTTTTCTGTCTAAAGTGGTGGCTCCGACTAGGGATAATGGGACCAGTTTCCTAGTGTGGGTTTTAAGCTGATAGTGGGTGGTTCATGAGAATTTGCAATCGAATAATGATAATCTAAATGACCTATTCTATCATGAAAATCTTCTAACTAACTTATTCTAATGTAAAATTGGGTATTTTTATGCGGTATGCGATCTACATAGATATCTGCTTAACATGTGATAATAAAGATTAATCACGCATAAACAGAGATGATAGCATATAAGATAATTTCTTTGACTAAATAGTTAATTAAAGAAATTTATAAAAGATATCGCATATATAATGAATTTTATATATGAAAATTAACAATTTCAACTAGACAATAGTGCAATTAATGCTTAATAGAAAGAATAAATCTCACATACAATTGTTGAAAGTAAAGTGTTGTCACTAATTAAAAGAAAACATAATCAATCATATAAGATACTAGTACCAAATGTACAAAGTTCTGCTCATTTAAGGAATGGCATGGATGAACTCCTTTCTTCAAATAAAATTATCTCCCAAGAACACAATAGTGCATCAGCAAAGGAAAGTAGTCTGATATCTAAAAGAAATTATCATGTTCCATAATTTCACAAAAGCATACACAAACATACAAAAGTGAATTCTTTGCAATTTTTTTTGATAAAATTTTGGACTCTTCTCTAAATGAATGAGAAGTGTATAAATACTATTCTAACTAATGTGCAAAAATAGATTATCGAAAATTTGAAGAGGTTTAAAACAACCTTCCTCCTAACTAGTTAACTAACTATAAAAATAAACAGTGACCTAATGAGTAGAACTAAGATGATTTTATGTCTTCCAACATGTCCTTCAAATAGCATATATCGGTCATTTGTTTGAGTTGAGGAGGTTCCACAAAATGTGTGCTAAGCTATCTAGCAAAAATCACATTGGTGAGAGGTGGCAACATCCACTGAGTCAAATGAAGTGAGCAGTTAAGGGTCATGATCTGATTGTGCAGTTTTACAAGGTATTTCCAATACGACTCCTAGTTGGTCTTGGTTAAGTTTGCGATTTCCACCCTTTGAGTCTCTAAAGCACCCAAATCGGGAATTTCTTTTAGGCTGCCTTCCTTTATTAGGTTGATGAAAAACAAAGTGTGGTTCACTACCTTGATTATATTCTTCAATACCCCAGCTTCCCTTTCCACTGATAGCTCAAATTGCTTAATTCTTGTGTCCCAATCTATGAAAATAATATCTTTGAGTGTTTCCCTAGTTTCAGGTAGATTGGCCTTCCTTCCATCTTCTATTTCTTTTCCTTCGATGAAATTTGAGATTCTGGTGTTGAGATCAGTAAACTTGATTCTCTGGTTGATAGCCTTATCTATTAGTTGGTCGCTAGTGACTAGATAAGGATAAATTTGTGACATCTTTTGGCATAAATGCTCATGTTGTTTCATTAGGAGGGAATTTAGTTCTAGAGCCTCCTTAACGAACTCCTCGGTAATGGGAATGCCCTTACAACTTTCCATGGCTGGCTACAATTCTTGGAGTTGCATGTTTTTAGCCTATATATTAGCTTTGTGGCTTATTTTCAAGATCTCCATGCTCTGTTTCAATTGGAAAATATCCTTAGTTGCTTGCTTGTTCATATTTTCTTTCTCTGTTTTGAGCTGCTACTCAAGCTCTACAATCCTCTACTCCTTTTCACTCAAGAAAGTAGAGAATTTAGTGGCTTTGTCCATGGTGGTCATTGCATATCCTTCCGTGAACTGTGACAATCTAGTCAAGTTCCCAGCTAGGTTGAAATGAATGTCCCTCCAAACTATTTCCATTGGCTCATTTCCAGGTGGGAGCTCAGGTGTTTCTACCCTTTTCCTTTTTCTCTGACTTCTTATTACCGCCTTGTGGAGCGGACTGTAGAACACATCAAATGGAGGGATTTCGGTCACTTTTAAGAAAATCTCTGATGTGGGCAAAGTAGGGATAATCTGAGTCTGTTGGAATGTTATCTCCGGCTCATCCATAGGCTTAGACTGCTCATCCATGGGTTTGGACTACTCGTCCATAGACTTGGACTCTGTATTCTCCTGAATATGTAGCACGGTTTGACATTCCCTTACCTCTTGGTGTTTGATGTTTTGGGAGTGTCTTGCAGTTTTTGATTAAATTTATCCCACTCCTGCTCCAAACTACTGTCATTGACCTTTGAATTGATTTCTTTAGGTGGGATGCTCAAAAACAATTTCTTAGCTAACTTCTTTCTGGACTCTAATGTATTATCTGTCTCTTAGGCCTCCCTCGTATCTAGTGTTTTCTCAGTATTCACCTGAGACACTATGCAAGAACTATGCCCTTCATTGTTAACAATCACACTTGGTGTAGGCTTATCTTCGATCTTCAACAAGTGTAGTGGGATTACTGTGAGCCTTTCATTTCTGAATTCCCGAATTATTTAAAAATTTTCAGGACTCGGGTTCTCTTTAGTCCATTTGAATGCTTGTTTGAAGGACTTGGCTCACTATAACTGGTCTTCAAAATCATTATCCTCATGGTTGTATGGATTGAGCTTTACCGTAGTATTGATGTTATGTTCTACCTTGTTTGGATCGAATTTGATCCAGGTGGATGTTGGTGGCCACCCACCTATCCCATTTGGACCCCCACAATTGCCTCTTTCAACTTTTTCAGTTTCCTAAATTGTAGCACAGTTTACTATTTTTAGCAGTTTTTTCCGGTCCTGAACTTCCAGAGTTGTTTTGAGGCCCTAAACGACGTTTTTTGGGAAATATGGGGGCAACATCGGTCCATGGACCGATGTTTCCCTTCCTAAAGTGGTAGTTCTCGGATAGATCTTTCTAACGAGCTATCATACGCGTCAAACGGAGATCGTATGCCAAAGTTACGACCCCGGGAAATTGATGTACAAATTTACCCAAAACGGGGCCCACAATTTGGCGTTTCATCTTCTAAGGGTCGGCTTTGGAATGTGAAGGGTTTTCCATTGTTTC
>APFE031477105.1:75517-103912 GCA_000404065.3 Pinus taeda
AGTCTGGTTGCATCGACAAAAAGAACGCCTTACCAGAACCCATCAGAAGCTCAGACCACTCCAACATGGTCCTTACAACAGTACCAAGTCTATGGGGAACAATGCTTTGGAGCACAACATTCCTTCATTCTTTCACCTACACCAAGTGTTCAATGTGGACCGTCGTCGACCGTGCTTCCCACCATTACTGGACACATCAGACGATGCAAAACAAGTTCAGCAGATGGAGGAACTCAACGCAATGGGGACCATTGCTTCCTAAGGGGGGAGGAATGATCCAGGTGGATGTTGGTGCCCACCACCTATCCCATTTGGACCCCCACAACTGTCTCTTTCAACTTTTTCAGTTTCCTAAATTGTAGCACAGTTTACTATTTTTAGCAGTTTTTCAGGTCCTGAACTTCCAGAGCCGTTTTGAGGCCCTAATCGACGTTTTTTGGGAAATATGAGGGCAACATGGGTCCATGGACTGATGTTGCCCTTCCCAAAGTGGTAGTTCTCAGATAGATCTTTCTAATGAGCTATCATATGCGTCAAACAGAGATCGTATGCCAAAGTTACGACCCCGGGAAATTGATGTACAAATTTACCCAAAACGGGGCCCACAATTTGGCGTTTCATCTTCTGGGGTTAGGTTTTGGAATGTGAAGGGTTTTCCATTGTTTCTCAACAATAAATAGGCGTTCGAGCCTCATTGTAACATACTTCGGAATAGTTCAGAGGCATGTAGTCACCACATCTCTTCTCAGAGATAAGCTACCATCGCCCTAGCTGGTTTATTTCCATTTCTGGTTGTAAGCATATTTCGGTATTTTCCATTAATGAAATGAAGTATTATTTCCACTGCATCTCTTTATTTATGGTTATTGCATCTCTGTATTTATGGTTATCTCTGTAATCTATTGTGTTCCTGTATAAATCCGGATCAGAATTGCCTTTTAGGAAATGTATGAAGCATGAGGGCTTCCATGTTTGCTGACTCCTTAATGGAATGATTAAAAATTTCTAAAGCAAAAGAACCACACTTGATAGGAAAATAGGGCCATAATAACTTCTTGTTTTCTTAGAGGACTTTAGTTATGCCTTTTCCCATGGTTTAGTGGGCGATTTCCCTTGGTAACAATTTATCATAAAAATATAAAGGAAGGACATGTGGGTCAGTTGTGCTACCAATAACCCTAATGGAGGTGAACCATTCTTCAATAAAATATTTTCCAACAACTAGAAGGTCTGTTGGCTTCTTGGAAAACCTGGGGGATTTCTTATTGAAAATTATTTGATGCAGGGGAAAAACAATAGAATGACATATATTATAGAGATGGGGTATTGTTATAGACATTTTTGGGCACTTCAACCCCAATCATAAATTTCCATTAACTAAGGGCTCTTAAGTCCCTAAAAGTGTTCCTTCACTGCCTAAAGGAATAAGGTCAGCTGATTACATCATCTCCTAGAAGTTCTCCACTGAAAATTGCTCATAAAGGGTCAAAAATGGACCATACTGAAAGCCTATTATAGAGGGTGTGATGCATATCACCTTCCCAAAGTACAAGGTGCGATGCATACTAAATTTCTCCTTTGTAGGGTGTGATGGTCGGGAATGGACAAATGGCAAGGACAAAATGCGGGGTGGAAAATTATGGAATCTTCCAGAAGCTTCCCCTCTGACACTTGCCTCTCTATTTTCAACCAGGGATGAGTAAGAGATCATCATTCTCCTAGTGGAAGCTGAAACTATCAGAGAGAGGACACTAATCAATACCCCAAAAGATGACTCACCTCCCTATATAATCATCTATATATGGATCCCTCATCACAGAGATCCAAAGGCTAGAATTTTGTATCTTATAGAGAAGTGTTGTTGGTTTTCTAGTGTACATTCATAGTGTTGGGTTATCTAAGCTTTGCTTGAGGTGAAGAAGGGCTTTCTAGCTGGAGGATGATGCTGGGTCAGAACATATGATTGTAATCCTCTTGCTACTTTTCATCTTAATAAAGCTATTCAAGTTTCCTCCATATTCTGGTGTACTTGTTTATATATGCATTTGTATGGTTAATACACATCTGGTCCTGTGTTATTTATGAATATAGATCTTTGTTCTTCGATAGTAGTATGTTGTTGTGATTCCGCATGTGCTCTTCGAAGCTGGGCAGATAAAGCAGAAGCAACAAGGCTCTATCAGGAAGGAGAGGAAATCGAGCACAAGACTAAGGTTGGTCTCCTTTGTTCTACTCCTATCTATTTTCATAAAGGAAAGCGAAAGTAGACTTTACTTGTTTGTTTCTAAGATAGCCACCCATCTTAGTGGGAATAGCAGCATCTGAGTGGACACTATTCCTGGTAACAAAATGGTGACTCCACTGGGGAGCGACTAGATTGTTTGTTAGCCTACCTATCTTTGTTTTTTTTATAAACTTACAGACGGAGCCTGAAGCCAAGCCATCTAGCCTTCGAACTGCATTTGTTATACAAATTCAAAGTAGATCAATGCTGCTTCAGTTTATCTCCAGGTTTTGTTTATGAATTAAACAATCAATCTGCAAATAGTCTAATTTCCCTAAGTGGTGGCTCTAGTAACCTCTTTAGATCACCCCTATGTTTTACATATATTGAACATTACTTACTCGGCCTAAATCCCTAAACTCAATTGCAAATTGTGAGTGGAAACTTGTTTAAAGTCTCGCACTGGTACCGTCACACCCTGCCTTGAAGGCAAACTGTATGCATCGCACTTCCCGAGTGCAGTAGGTGCGCTGCATACTGGTTTCACTGTGTAATAGGTGCGATGGTCAAGGAAGGTTAACTTTACCTTCAGACTTTGGTTTTTCCCTCACTATTTTCAGTCATATTCAGGAGTTTTGCTATCTATAGTCAGTGCATCTATGTGAAAACCCCCTTCTCTTGCATTATTCCACCTCCTTAGTGCAAAGAACTGTAAGTGTTTTTATATATTATGCGCCATTCTCAGTTCTCTTTTGCAAAAAAGTAGCATAGTCGAACTGTCGTTTCTGGATCTGAAAGTGTCGTAGCTGTCATTTTACGTTTTAGAGGAAAATGCAATTGTTCTTGATAGTCGATTATAAAGTTAGTATTGCATATGACTTGAATTAATAGTTTTTAAAGTGTTGAAAGCAATTTTCATTTCGAAATCGCAAAGTGTCTCTCCTACCTTCACTTCATTTTGAAAAGAAATTTTTTGAGTAGTGTCACTTTAAAAGTAATTCAGATTTGCACATAGCTTTCTTATCATCCTTCATACATTAAGAAGGCTGAAAACAAATACATGCATGTGCATTTGCATTTCCACTACTTGGTTTGATTTAGGACTGTGTATTTAGTGTGTGCTCTATGGTCTTTGCAGAAAGATTCTTAACTTTCTTTCCTTAGTAGCTAGGATTTTCATTGCCAAAAGAAGATTAAACATTTGTTTATCATCTTAGACTGCATTTTAGGAATTGTTACAGATCACGCGGTGAATTTGAAAGGAAAATTTTTAAGCAAGATCAAATTAAAATAAATTTAATGAATCTAACAACACTATGGAACCTAACGCCCAACATCTAGAGGTCTAGGCTAGAGACGTATTCCGGCGTCGTAAAACCTGGTAATTATTGTTTTCATTGTTGGTTGGGTGATTCCTCCACTTTGAGGTGACAAGTGCCAGTACGGACTTGTGCTCCCATGTACCGTCGAGTATATTTTGGGAGACCACAATAGGCTGCATCCTTTATCCTTAGGACGCTGTGTCTGCCAACCTATCGATCACAATGTACTGAACACAACATTCGGGAAGATTGACTATTGTATCGTAAAAAGTATTCTGCAGTTTTATGATTGGTTTGGTAATCCTCTCTGCCTAGATCTCCAAAGATGTCCATTTTTCTCCTTTTTAGACTCCTTAAACAAAAAAGTCCTCTTAGCACTTGTCACTTCAGGATCAATAAAAATCGAAGGCGACTAGAGTCATCTTTTGTTTTTTCTTGACTCTTTAAAATTGAAAAAACAAGTTGCATCAAAGCGTCTAAAATTTACTTTAATCGGAATAACATCACAAATTCCCCCATTGGTCTCTAGGTCGAGAAAATGGAGTCTACCAACCAAGGCTTTCCCCTTGGAGGAAATCCTAGTCCCTTCTCCTCTTAGGGAGATGTTGGTGCACTCCATATGGCCACTTTGTCACTTCCAGGGTTGAAAATTAGTTTGCTTGTCTGGCTCTTCTCTACCTCTATCATTCAGAATCCCATAATTCCTGAACAATCAAGTCAGCAACTAGATGATAGTAGAGTTTCCTCCCAACCTTCTAATTCATTTGATTCTCCCTCTCCTCCTTCCTCTTCACTTGATAAAGCTAATAAAGCTAAAAATCAAGTAACTGAGAAGAAGAAGAAGGAAAAAGCGAAAAAGTAAAATAAGAAAAAGGAACCAAAATCGAAAGGGGGAAACCAAGCGTCATCTAGTGAAAATCCTCACACTGCACCATCGAAACCTAAATCTCCTTGTGTCATTTTCAATGGAGACCACTATCACCGAGATTGTCCCTGCATCCCTCGAATCTTAAGGGACTCGTCTCGTCGTTTCCAAAATCTTGTGGCATCAACCTTTGATGATCATGTTGAATGCACACCATCAACCAGTGAAAGTGAAGCACATGGACAAAAAAGTAATCCTACATTTCCTTGTAAGTTGTGTGAAGGAAATCACACCATCCACCGTTGTCCCTTCCTTGATGAGGTTAGAAGAGTTTTGGATGACCGTCCTGTTTCACTACTACGGCTTCCTCCTGGATATAAAAAACTGTTGCTGAGTCCAACACCGGTTGAAAATCTAGCTGGCCTGTCATTGTGGTCAGCTGAAGTGTCTATCATTGAAAATGAACCCTCTGAATCCATACCAGACGAAAGTCAAAAGGTCGAGATGGCAGTTGACCCAGTCTTTCCTTCAGAGTACTCATCTTCGAATGATACTGTCACTAAAGAGAAAGACAAGGACACCGTTAAAATTCTTTTCATCAACACAGACTCCGATGAACTTGGGGGCAATCCTCCCGTTCCTTTATCGTAGGAAGGAAGTTCATCAGATTCATATCCAACCGTCTATTCGGTCCCACCACCAAGCAACCTAGTCGTTTCCTTCAACTGGAATCTACTAGGCAGGCCCTGTTTACCAGCTAGTGTACCATTCAGAATCATTGTACAAGCTTACAGAATGGTCATGGCTGGCACCATCACCGATGAAGGGGCTTCTGTGAGTATCCTTTCCTCAACTGCTTGGAAAGCGCTTGGTTCACCATCGCTTTTGCTTGAAATGAGAAATCTAACAGGCTTCGACAAATGAACTAGTCGACCTTTAGCGATCCTTCCAAATGTGCCCATTAATTTGAGAAGGAAAATTGTTCACATGAATGTGATTATAGTTCAAGGATCCTTGGATTATAATCTACTCCTTGGATGTGACTATATTTATTGCATGGGAACCGTCGTCTCCTGACTCTTTAGAGTAATGTGTTTTCCGCACGAAGGCAGAATGGTCAAGCTCCTAGACCAAATGTCGTTCCCCAGTTCACGCATTGCAAATAGTCAAATGCCATCCCTAAATGGTATTTTCACACAAGGAACATCTCATCGATCTCCAGTCTGTCCACCTGATCAATGCGAGTGATTCAGGAGGATGTGACTAAAACCCAGGGGGCATGCACCCTGGTCTGTTTCAGCAGGGAAACCTTGGGTATAGAGTGGGTTTCCAAGAGGGATATATGACTAGTCTGATAAACCCATCCTTACAGGAAAATGGGATTAGGCTGGAAAAAGATACCTTCATTAAGGTTATGCTCAGTGGCATGTGGTTGCACCACTCCCCTTTATCTATTTCGGTAGACATCGCTAAGGGAGCTTTCTATCTGCTACATGGATGGAACTTTCATGGTAACTTGGGAATTTTTCCCTATACCTGGGGCCATGCAAACCTTTCCACATGCAAGCGAAGAGTGACTATTTATTTTTTAAACTTTTAGGACCTCTAACCCTTTAAACCCATAAGGCTAGTCGTTTCCTAGCTTGCATAAAGAAAGGATTCGGGGCAAAGCTTTAAAGATGTAAGCCCCTTCGAAATAGCATCCTGAATGAGACATCCTTATCATACGACTGGCGAGCAATGGTACCGTTGGATTCAAGCTCGTTAAAAAATAAACCCCCACGAGCAGTTTTAGCGCATAGTTCAAGCTCATTAAAAAATAAACATAAGTCATGAGCAAATGCTTCCCCCAATGTTTAAGCTCATTAAAAAATGAACTGGTAAATAACCATTGTGAATGCCTTATCGCCAGATTTTGAGCCTTGTTCATGTTCTCATCATCACCTCCACTCTGTTTTTAGTTGATCATTCACCTCCACATGATTGTTTACCTCTTCAAGACATCTGCGAAGACTGATTCTATTAGCCATCCCTATGACACTGCCATGATTGGAAAATTTCAAATCTTACCTAGAATCAGCTGCTACCTGAAACCATCACTCATTCCTCAAAAACGAGTCTTCTTTAAGCTCTTTTCAACTGACTCATAAAATATGAAAAGATTGTTGAGCGATTGGCCTCTCTGGCTTGTTAAAGTCATCGGAAGTGCTATCCCTCCTCTATATTTTAATCTTTTTGGACCTGAGGGATTATTACACAAAAAGGTTGAGCGCTTGTCTTCTTCGGCTCGTTAAAACTATCGAAAATTCATCCCTTTTGTATTATTTTACGCTTTTTTGGACTTAAGGGATTATATGACGAAAAAGAATCATTGGAGTCTCCTTTCTGTTCCTTTCAGACTCTCTAAAATTGAAAGGGACCGAGTTATCTTTGTCACTAAACTTGTTAAAACCAAATAGCGACAAACTTGTCCGCATGGATGGGAACGAGTTTCACTGTCGCTAGGCTCACTAAAATATAGCGACACGTTAGCTCGAAGAGAAGATTATAGAACAAGCATATGTTATCCTCCTCAAGCTTGACAAAAATAAATATGTATTGGTCAGCAATGACTGGGGAAAATTGGGAAGAAAACCTGAAGAATCTTTATTGGTAGGAAGTCACTCTTGAACATGACACTTTCCTTCCGCATCCAAGCCGGGTTGGGTTGTTCCCTTCACTGGTCATCACCATTGGTCCATCACACCATCCATCTTTGGGGTTAACGCTACCAATCCATCGTCAGTGTCGCCGATATGTTCAAGAGAAGTCATTCAGACAATTCGCCTGTGTCTCACCCACTGCAATAGATTCATGCTCCATTCCTTCATGACTGCCACCCTGAACCCTGTATCGTCAGATTGTTTTCACCTCCAAAATCATTTGCTTCATTCTGTGTCATTGAAGTGGGATTCATTAAGGCCCTCCTTTGATGGGTTGCTTCTTGTCGACATCGGCTCATTATCCAAGAAGTTGACTTAGGAACAACCCTTTCAGTACTTTGAAGCTTGCATGCCTCAATGACAAGTTTCTCACTTTCGGCGACAGGTTTACATCAATGGCTTTCGACCGAGATATTTTACGTGGTGTTCGACGCTAAGTCTTTTTTCACACCACATGAATTGTACTGTAGTACCTTGAGGGTCATTGTCATTATTGGTGATTCCTCTCGCGCTTGTTAATAGCTTACATCATTGGTTGGTAATCATGCAATGTCTTTCCATGTTCAACTCTAGAACATTTCTCACATGGATCGACTTGTACTCCAAGTGAAGATTGAATGAGATTTGAAGACCCTGGATCTAGTTTCATCCATCCAGACTGCGATATATTCAGGGAATATAAAGACATCAAGTGTACATCATTGCTAAATAGATGATCATACAAGTCAAAGGATGATGAGTCCATATCATCAGTATGTCACACAGACGATTGTTTGTCCTATGTACATGAAAATGAATTTATAAAGTTGAGCATGGGAATGCCCGCCTCAGCTAGATCATGAAAAAATATTGTCAAAATAGTGTATTGTATTGTATCTTATTACAGGTCGCCTCCCAGCCTGAAAAAACTTCGGATCCTCATAGTAAAGCATTTCACCTGACATCATAAAGATTAACGACCTTATGCTTTAGGGGGCAAATGTTATAGACATTTTTGGGCACTTCAACCCCAATCATAAATGTCCATAAATTGAGTGCTCCTAAGTCCCTAAAAGTGTTGCTTCACTAACTAAAGGAACAAGGTTAGCTGATTACATCATCTCCCAAAATTTCTCCACTGAAAACTGCTCATAAATGGTCAAAACTGGACCATACTAAAAGCTCAGTGCAGAGGGTGCGATGCATATCACCTTCCTAGTGTACAAGGTGTGATGCATACTGAATTGCTCCTATGTAGGGTGCGATGGTTGAGAATGGACAAATGGTAGGGACAAAATGCGAGGTGGAAGATCATGGAATCTTCCAGAAGCTTCCCTTCTGACACTTGCCTCTCTATTTTCGACCAGGGATGAGTAAGAGATCATCATTCTCGAAGTGGAAGCAGAAACTATCAGAGAGAGGACACTAATCAAGACCCCAGAATATGACTCACCTCCCTATAATCATCTATATATGGATTCCTCATCGCAGAGATCTAGAGGTTGGAATTTTGTATTTTATAGAGAAGTGTTGTTGGTTTTCTTGTGTACATTCATAGTGTTGGGTGATCTAAGCTTTGCTTGAGGTGAAGAAGGGATTTCTAGCTGTAGGATGATGCTAGGTCAGAACATATGGTTGTAATCCTCTTGCTACTTTTCATCTTAATAAAGCTATTCAAGTTTTCCTCCATATTCTTGTGTACTTGTTTATATATGCATTTGTATGGTTAACACACATATGGTCCTGTGTTATTTATGAATATAGGTCTTTGTTCTTCGATAGTAGTATGTTGCTATGATTTTGCAGGTGCTCTTTGAAGCTTGGCAGATAAGGCAGAAGTGGCAAGGCTCTATTAGGAAGGAGAGGAAATCGAGTGCAAGACTAAGGTTGGTATCCTTTGTTCCACTCCTATCTATTTTCATAAAGGAAAGCGAAAGTAAACTTTACTTGTTTACTTCTAAGATAGCCACCCATCTTAGTGGGAATAGTAGCATCTGAGTGGACACTATTCCCAGTAACAGGTATATAATGGGATTCCCATATTTCCTTATGATTGAGGTGGAAAGGTAGGGGTCTCGTAAGGTCCATTTCCAACCCATGGTCAGAAATTTAGTGCAGAAATAAATGGCATCCATATTGTAGGCACTAAAATAGAAGGGGGGAAGGTTCTCTAGAGAGCATGCTCTCTTCTGTCGATATTCGGTAATGAGGGTAGCTAGGTTATCAGATAGGATAGTGGCCCAATTCATGATGTGGGAATTAATGCAAGCACTAATTAGAGGAAGCCATTCTATGGAAAACTTAGAATTATTTGGAAACACATATAGTCTACATAACATAGTAGCTTCATAGTTATAGGGGTTTGCCATAGAGTCTATATCATACATACCTGATTTGTCAAATTTGAATTTTTTTGTCCAATACTCTCCACCCCTGAATCAACTTGAAGGGGTTTGGGTTCCTCTTGGTGTAGCTGGCCATGTATGTCGTATCATATATATCATGAGGATCAGGTATATGATACATTCTATTGATGTCCTTTGCTTTGAATGATCCCATGAGTTCATTTCTTGAATTCCTAAATTGCATATCTTCAATGGTGAGGTTTTCAACTACCCACCTAATCATATATGTGTATTAGAGGATTTTAGCCCTTGCACCTATCCTATGCAGGAAAGAACATGCAACATCCTTGAATTGAAGCCCTGAATGTCTTGTTGAGTCATTTGTTTATGTTGTAATAGTAATCTTGGGACACTGATCCTTAAGCCTATTGTAAATGACGTCCAAAGATGTTGCTTCTCCATCAGAGCTGCAGACTATATCAGAGAATTTAGGATCCATCTCTGTAAACTCAGATTCAGCATTGCTCTGCTTTTTTTGTTTTTGCATCACCTTCCTCAATGACATGTATTTTGTAGCTTGCCTAAAATGGACAAGATATTTCAGCATAGACAATATCGGGAAATTAAGATTGAAAGAATTTCTCAAATGACCTTGGATCATGAGAAAGATTTAATGAGATCCTCAACGTTAACTACCCATAACTTGCAAAATGATTAGCTCTCCTCGGGCCACTAAATATTTATTAACTCGTCAATTCATTTGTTTTTTTATTTAAAATGCAATTATTTCACACTCTTATTATTCTTATTCGTACATCGCAATTTTCAAACAGATAAAATATATCGTTATTCTTTCTATAAGGCGAAATGCGATTGCGATTGTGGCAATATAGCATTTCGTAAATCGTTAAAGGGCGTTGTAATGGCATAACTTAATTACTTGCGAAGTTTGTGAAGTGTGATTTATGAAATGACATGGTGATTATAATTGGGATATTGCAGCGGGAGGTTTGATCTCACATCGCAAATTTTTAAAGGTGTTTGATGATAGTCACATGGAAAAGTGCGATTTACAATAAGGATCTCATCCTTGGGTTGCTTTGCAAGTTTTTTCAAGGCAATCTCTTAGAGTTAGGTTTTATTATCCTAAGACTAAAAAATTAAAAAGGGTCCCCATTTATATATCTAACCTAGCTATTGTTATTCATAAATGGGGGGTTGTTACATAGTACAACAATTGGTGATTCACTTGGGAGAACTAGCTATCTTTGAGTAGTTTTCTAAAATTTCTAAAATTTTCAAAGTAATTAGAGTTATAGGAATAATAATAACATGAGTTATAAAGTAAACAAAATTTCTCTAGAATCATCATCACTAGCATAATCTATTTATTCAACTACTTTACTATTGTAATGATATAAATACAATTTTTTGCATCAACTAATAATAAAATTTAAAGTGATATCTACAGATTAGTTTTTTGATGTTTACTTATTTATCATAGATAGAGCCTCTTCTACCAATAGGTGTTCATAGCCTGGACAAGATTATATTTTATCCATCAATGATGAATTATCCCACCTGAAGCTATTTTCCAATTTTGAAATGATATTCACTTGCTTTGAATCTCACTTGGATCTCATCCCTTTTTTATTTTTAATATAATTTTTTCTTTTACATTTCTTAAAAGACATCGTCTAGGCTTCATAAACTAATAATAACAATTCCATTCACTGGTTATAACTAAATTGAACAAGTTGGCTTTTGATGAGACCCCTTGTCTTCTAATCAATGACATCGTTGGCTATCACCCTGTTTTGATATGCAGTATTGGTAATATTAGTTTAATTATTTCCCTATGACCACGTTAAACAAGCTCGCAATGAGACTTTTTATCTTCTAAGTTTTGTATATTTTAGAATTACACTCTAAAAAAGGAAAATTTACTAGATGGGCTAAATCATTGGCTCTTTTGAGAGTTTTGGATGATAATGATAAAGTTTTAAAATACTAATCTACAGAAAGTCCTTACTAGAATAAAGATTCCTTTCTTGGCTCATAACAAAACATTCATACTCTAAAAAGATAAGATTTTGTTAATAGAATAAATGTTTTTAGCAAGATGAATGTTTTCAAATAAATGAGGTTTTCTTTGGTACTTGAATGTCTTAATTATTTATTTTAACTTTTACTTACTTATAGAAGCGAAAAATCATAAATATTATCAAGTATTTTGTTTTAAAAATCCAAAAGTAAATACTACTTAAACTTTATTTTCGTAAGAATTTTAAAGGCGATATGATACAAGATTGGAAGAGGTTGCCTTCTAGGAAAATTATTTTTTCAATATTTTCTCATTAACGTGCAAGGAATCCTTCTTACCTGATAAGTCTTGCAAAAGAAACGTTGTTTGTCCAATTTTATCAATAATTTGAAAAGGGCCAAGGCATAGTCTTTGAAATTTTGTATGTTTACCTTTTTCCTCATGTGCTTTGTCCCATTTCAAAACCAAATCCCCCACTTCAAAATTATTTTTATAGGTAAAGGTTGTATCAAAAGAGGCTTTGAGTAATTGTTGATGATGGAAGGGTTGCTTTGGATTTTTCTCGTTCTTCTTCAAGCGTAAGAATATAAAATTGTCTAGCTTGGAGAGAAGAAGAAGGTTTTTCATCAATGAATTGCACTAGGGCAAGAGATGGGGTTGCTATGTTTGTGGGAAGCACAACTTCTTTTACATAAACCGAAGCAAAAGGGGAAGAATTGATAGATGCCCTTTGTGTAATTCTGTCTACCCGAGAAAATGTCAATGCTTTGTGTCAATTCTTATGATTTTGGTCAATAATCCTTTTGATAATTCTAATGAGGTTTTTGTTTGTTGGTTCTACTAATCCATTACCTTGTGGATAATATTTGGCTGAATATTTTAGTTTAAAACCTCGCTTTAGAGAAAATTCTATCATTGCATTTCCATAAAAGTAAGATGCATTGTCAAACATTAAAGATTAGGGTGAGCCAAACATGGTAATTATGTATTGATCAATGAAGTCTGTAGTGGTTTCTGTATTGGCTATCCTTAAGGGGATATCTTCTACCCATTTTGTAAAATAATCAGTAGTTGTAAGGATCAATGTATGCAGTTTGGAAGAGTTAGGAACAAACCCACCAATTATGTCTAATCCTCATTGTTCAAATGGTTGTTGGATGTTTACTGGTTGCAAAGGGAATGTTGGCTTCCTTTCTCTTCCAGCTTCATTTTTGCAAGTTTTACACTTTCTTACATATTAATGTGCATCCTTAAATATTGTTGGCCAATAATATCTTGCATGCAGGTTTTTGTGAGTTGTGGTATTTCCTCTGAAATGTCCTCGAGCTGGTCCATCATGTAGTTCCTACATGAGCTTTTCAGCTTCAGGTTTCTCCAAGCATATTAGTAATAATTAATGATAATTTTTTCTAAACAATCCATCATCGACTAATTGGTACTTATTTGATTTCAACTTTAAAGCACACTTTGTTTTGTAATTAAGGTGCATAGGAGAATATCCATTCTTTAAATAAAATTTCATATTGTGATTTTGTATCATTGAGGATTACCTATGATATTTGTACTTCATTACCTTGATCTTCTTCTGGTGATAACTGGGAAGCTCCTGTTAACATCCTGTAAAAACCTTGACCTCTAACAATTTTAGCTAGCCAGATTTCCACATCGTATTATTGAAGTGTAGTAACCTAATTGGCTCTTTTCTCCCCTACTTCTCTTTGGATTAATAATTTCTATACTGTGGGGTACGGTACTATTATCCTTGTATAGGCAAGAAAAAAAGTTCTGAAATGTTTCAAGGTTTTAAAAATAGCAAATGCTTGTTTCTCAACAACTGAATAATTTAACTCGACACAATACAAGTTAGAACTAAAAAACGAGATAGGTGCTTTGATATTTTTATCATTTAGATGTGTTAGAACTGCTACATATGGTGTATCAGATGAAAAGGTATATAATAAAAAAAGGTTTGAGAAATTCAGGAGTTGTTAGCGAGGGAGAATTAATAATGGACTTTTTAATCAACTCGAATGAATCCCTTTCATGTTTCCCTATATGAAAATTGCATTTTTTCATATCATTGTTCGAAGGGGTAGGAAAATCTGTGAAAAGTCTGGAACAAAACTTTTTAAAAATTAATTTTTCCTAGGAATGATTGCATGGTATTTTTGTTATGTGGGAGAGGAATCTTTTCGATCTCTTGGACTCTATCACAATCAATATAAATTCCTTTCTTGCATACTATAAACACAAGGAGTTTTCCTTTTGGTAGAGAAAAATAAGGTTTTTTTGGATTTAAGGAAATGCCATATTTCCTGCATCTTTCAAAAATATGCTTCAAGTCACTTGAATGATTATTCCTATCCTTAGAAAATGTTGTGATGTCATCTAAGTAAATAACAACTCATTTATTAACTAGACCTTTAAAAGAAATATCCATAGCACATTGAAATGTATCACCTGCATTAATGATTCCAAAAGCCATCTTCTGATAGGCGTAAGTCCCCCACTTGGTTCTAAATGTTGTCTTTAATCTATCATCTGGATGCACAATAATTTGATTATATCTTGAGAGTCCACCTAGAAAAGACATTAATTCAGAACCTGCAACTGATTGAAATATCTCTTCCATGGTAGGAAAAGGAAAGTTATCCTTTTGAAAAGCATAATTCAGGCTCCTAAAATCGATACAAATCCTAATATCATTGTTATTTTTCCTTACAGGCCCCATATTCGATACTTAGAGTGTCTAATAGGGAAAATGTTATTTTGGCTTTCAGAAGCTTGTTTAATTCAGATTTAATTTGACTTTCAAGGTTAGGGTGAATTTTGCAAAGCTTCTATTGAACTGGATTTTTTTTTTTAAGTCATAGGTATGGTATGTTGAATTATAGAGGTATCATAGGTTTTGAGATCTGAGTAATACGAAGCAAAGACACCTTTGTATGTTTTCAATAACCTAATGAATGATTATTTCTCCTTATGATAAGCCGAGACCTAGGTTGACATTTTGAGGTTTTCCAGTTAACCCTAAATTTACCACTTCAAATCTACGAGTAGAGATTTGAGTTTTGGAGTTAGTAACATTGAGTTTTGGAGTTAGTAACTTTAGGATTGGGTTTTGATTCAGATGATTTTTAATTTGGAGATCATGCTCTTGTTCGTCTATGATCTGTTACTCATAGGACCCTTCTGATGTAAGGAAATTAACTATATCTCCATCGTTATTGAATACTCTTCAATTTGTTACATTATCGGGAATAGATGGCCTAAAGATTAAATCCATTGAAAATCTATTTGGACTAAACTCTTCTGCAGGTATAAGCTTGGATGACACATTAGCATGTAACTCAGCACTTGCATTTTGTAGTCTAGGAACTAAAGTATTGTTAAAAGCAGAGAAATGAGAAGTCAAATTTTGGGCTAATGATTGATTATGTTTAAGGTGCCCAGAGACAATATTAATTTTATTTCTTACCTACTTCAAAATTATTTTAGAATCACCATAGACTTGCAGATATTTGACATTAAGGCCAATAGCTTTGTACAGACCTTGGATCAATGCTCCATTTTAGAGACATTATTGGTACACTAAAATTCAAGTCTGCAGGCTAACATGGTTTTCTCTCCTTGTGGATTGATCAAAATGCATCTTGTGCCTGCACCATCTTCAAATTTGGAACCATGGGAATCGAGAGTCCAGAACAAAGAATTATTTGAAATTTTATCTACTAAATTTACACACTTGGAAGCATGTGTTTGTAAATTTTTTTTTATTTGAGACACTACAACATTATCTGGGAAGGGCGAACTTAGAGCATTAAAGGATCCAAAAAATGACTCATTCCAATGATGTTATTGGTGAATGGAACAGGTTCATTTCTTCCCTCAAGGTTAGTGACTGTATATTTCATGAACGTTTCTCAATATAACCTGATTTAGTTTGGTTTACCATTATGTGGAAGCCACATGTGAGACCAATTAGTTGTGAAGAAACCATGCAAGTTTTCAGACCAATCCCTACATAGGATTAAACCATAAAATTTAGGGATATCTACCACTAAAATATCAATTATTTTTGAAACTTTTGGATTAGAGGAAAGCCTAATTGAAACTGATGTTATTTCTCCGAGTACCTCTACTTTTTTCCTGTCTAATTGAACTATGTGTACTGCAGATTTTTGAGGTGTAATATTCAATTTGGTGCACATGGTTCTTGGCATAATATTTGAAGAGGCTCCTAAATCAACAAGACAATTATGAACATTCCTGTTGAAAATATCGTAAGTGAGCAGAAATGGAAGAATATGAGAAATAGATATATCACTAATTAGGACTGAATCTGAAGGATCTATGTTGTTGGAATATGATGGAGGTTTTCCCATATTGTAGGCAACTTGAGTAACTACATCAGATGGCAGAGGGGATACAGGTACTTCTTTTAATTCTCTTAATAAAATGTTATGTTGTTACTTGATTTTAGTGACTTCATACAAAGAAATGTTTGCTCTAGTCTTTTTCATATCTTCAACTATGCTCTATTCCATTGTATTTGAGATTACCAATGTTTTGGAAGTATTTGGAGAATATAGTGGAATAGGGTCCATATGATAAGTCTTTGAACTATTTGTTGTTGTTTTCTCCTTTACATGAGTAGCAGTTTTTTGTTTCTGATTTTTGATAGACATGTCAAGGAGTTTTTTCTCCTCGTAGTTACTAGCATAGCTTGTGCATCTTCTTCATTTGGGAGGATGAGATCCCACATTCCATTTAATTCAACTTTTTCTTCTATTTTGGCTTCCTCTTCAGCTAGTGAGTCTTCTTTTGTTTCTTGATCAGACTCGACATTTGAAATGGTGTTCGGGGGTTGTGATGCAGAGAAGGATTCCTTTTAAACGAGCAAAAATGTTTCTTGGGAGCAGAGGATTCTACAGCCCATTTCTTGATTTCAACGATTTCATTAGACATTGTCTTTAATACTTTCTGCAGGCCTTCAAGATCGAAAGGGTCCTTTGAAGCTTTCTTTTTAGAATCATCCTTAAATATTACCTTCTTTGACTTCCTCTCGTGTGTTTGCGATCTCTTTTCTAAAGCTATAATCCTTATTTCTACAGACAATGCTTCTTTCATGTTTTCTACAAGGGTAGCCTTATTGGCTCTATCTAGGAAAATTGTAATATTAGAAGGAAGAGACGATATGTACCATTTTATTTGTACATTTACAGCACGTTTTGAGGAAGCTGGGATTTTATTTAGCAACTTGTTAAATATGGGGTTGAAGTATTTGATCCTTTCATCTAAGTTAGCTTTTAAATTAGAAATATCATTGATCAAGTATGCTATGGTCCTATCATCACCAAATTTTGCAAGAAATACTTCTTGAAAAGTATCCTAGTTCCTAATTGAACCTGATAGAAGGGGAAAATACCAAGATCTAGAATATCCTTGGACTGTATAAGGGAACAATCTAGTTACAACATCTTCATGTGTAACTCCATTAAGATTCATGGCCAACATAAATTTATTTAGATGTTCTTCGGTTGGAATAACATCATCGAGATTGCACATGGGTACCCATTTTTCTTGGTTTGTTGGGAGTTCATTTGGATTTACAACCAAGAGAGCACTAGGGCTTGTCTAAGGTTGAGCGGGTTGATTGGCCATAACTTGAGTTGGAGACTGAGAAGATGGGAAGTTTGATCTAGAAGTAGGTATAGATGGTGAAAAACATTCTACTGGGTTAGTACTACTAGTAGCAATACTAATTGAAGAAGTGGATATTTGAGAAGTTGTGGATTAAGTAGAAGTGAATTGGGAAGTGAATGGATGGAAAGGTGATGTGATCTCACTGGTATCTGATTCATATCTTGGTGAGGTAACTTTCATCATGGAGGGAGGGGGAACTCAAAAGGGGTTACTCCAAGCCTTTCACTGTGCAATCTAGTTAATACACCAGTTTGATGTAATAAGGAAGTAAAACTTTCATCAAAAACTTCGGGCCTCCGTGGCTTCTCAGTAGAAATGGATATATGTTCCAATTTTTGTATCAGAGAATGAGCTTCAGGAGACTTGGGAGTGTAATCTAGGGGATTTTATTGTCTTACCACTTCAGGAGACAAGGGAGATGTTTCTATAACTTCAGATTTCTGATCAGGAGATTTCGAACGAGATCTAGAAGGTGTAGAATTTGTGGAGGGGTTTTGACTCTTATGAATGTTTTTCAATTGATTTTTAGGTATATATGACATTCATAGCTATATAGTCATCATTCTAGCATCAAAATGTTGAAGGGCCTTAGATCTTTGCTACCCCAACATGGGAGATAACCACCTGGTCCGGACCTGAAGACAACTCCTTTTTAGTTTAAAGTGGTGGCTCGGATTGGGCATAACGGGACTATTTTCCCAGTGTGGGTTTTAAGATGAGAGTTGGTGTTTCATGAGCATTTTCAATAAGATAACGATAATCTAAATGACCTATTCTATCATGCAAATATTCTAACTAACTTATTCTAATATAAATTGCGGTATTTATGTGTGGTATGTGATCTACATGGATATCTGCTTAACATGTGATAATACAGATTAATCACGCATAAAAAAAGATGATAACACATAAGATAATTTCATTTACTAAATAGTTAGTCAAAGAAATTTATAAAATATATCACATATATAATTAATTTTATATATGAAAATTAACAATTTTAGCTAGGCATCATACAATAGTGCAATTAATGCTTAACAGAAAGAATAAATCTCACATATAATTCATGAAAGTAAAGTGTTGTCACTAATTAAAAGAATATAGAATCGATCATACAAGATAATAGTACCATATGTGTGAAGTTATACACATTTAATGAATGACATGGATCAACTCCTTTCCTCAAACCAAATTATCTCCCAAGAACACAATAGTGCATCAACAAAGGAAAGTAGTCAGATATCTAAAAGGAATGAGCATGTTCCATAATTTTACCAAAGCATTCACAAACTTACAAAAGTTCACTCTTTGCAAATCTTTTTGATAAAATTCTAGACCCTTCACTAAATACATGACAAGGGTATAAATACTATTCTAACTAATGTGAAAAAATAGATTATACCAAAAATTGAGGAGGTTTCAAACAACCTTCCTCCTAACTAGTTAATTAACTCTAAAAATAAATGGTGGCTTGATGAGTAGAACTAAGATGATGATTTGTTGTCTACCAGATTTTCCTTCAAATGGCATATATTGGTCATTGGTTTGAGTTGAGGAGGTGCCCCATAATGTGTCTTGGGTTGTCCTGCGAAAATTGCGTCAGTGAGAGGTGGCAACATCTGCTAAGTCAAATGAAGTGAGTAGTTAAGGGTCATGATCTGGCTGCACGCTTTTACGAGGTATTGCCAATAGGACTCCCAGTTGGTCTTGGTCAATTTTATGATTGCCTCCCTTTGACTCTACGCCTTTTCCTACCAGCTTTTATGCAAAGCACCCAAATTAGGCATTTCTTTTAGGCTACCTTCCTTTAGCAGGTTGGTGACAAACAGAGTCTAGTTCACCACCTTGATTATATTCTTCAAAACCGCAGCTTCCCTTGACACTACTAGCACAACTTACTTGATTCTCACATCCAAATATGTGAAAAGAATGTCTTTGTGTCTCTCCTCGATTTCAGGTAGATTGTCCTTCCTTCCATCTTCCATTTCCTTACATTTGATGAGCTTTGAGATTCTGGTGTTGAGATCATTAAACACAGTGGTGAGCTCCAGTATTGTAGCAATAATGCTACAACTCCTGGGGCTTCTTGTCTCTCATTTTATCAACCCGGTTGTTTGTACAAACTTGGAAGCGACGGTGCTATATGCACAAGTGCTAGCTCTTGTCGCAGCTGTCACTTGATCAGCTGGCACAAGTCTGCTAGGGCTCAAGCCAACTTCTATGGCTCACAGAAGAAGCTCTATTAATGATGGATGAAAGCTAGCTCAAAGAAGACTAGTCTACTTGACAAAAATGAACTAAAAGTAAATCAAAGCATGTAAACCTAGGAAACCCTAATTTAACCAGTCTAACCTCTATAATGCAATGCATGTGAATGAAACTTCTACCAATGCTGCTGATACCTCTAATAAGTGAAAGTGCATCGATCTAAACTACTTGCATCATAAAAGACATGTTTTTGTGCTTTCCATTAAGTAGGTGGAATGATTGCAATTTTGTGCTTATTAGGATTTGGTTGTGTAGATTGGATGGAGAAGGAAGGAAAGCGTGGGATAGGTTGGGGAGGCTAGGTGAGGTCCCTATGGACCCTCGGCATCCATCCACAGAGGTTTTCCATGTTCAGAAGCTCGGCAACTCAGTGAATGACCTCCTACAGGATGTCTGCAGGGGATCCTACAAGATACTCAGGGGTTTCTGCAGGATGTCTCTAAACTGCTACAGGATGATCTACTGTGAAGGATTAACGTGATGGATGAGTTATGGAATGATAAGAAGAGATATGCGAAGTAGGGATCAGGCTGGTGATGGCTCAGAAGTGGAAGGATGAGATGGGAAACGGGTGTAGGGAGTATGTTGAAGTGAAGTCGAGGAAAGGCCAAGGAATGAAGCTACATGAGGAATGGGAGACTTTAGGAGAGGACAGAACGAAGTGAGGGTCGAGGGGATGTAGTTGCATGCGTGATCAAGATGGAGGTAATGGTAATGGAATGGGAAAGAGAGGAGTGTAGATGAAACGAATGATTGTGACTGTCACCAAACCGAAAATACATCAACTTAAATTACTTATGCCGAAAATTCAATGAACAACAATCCAAAACGTGAGGAGAAATGTGTATGAGGCTGTAATGAAAGTGTGTGTGCAGGTGTGACTGACAAGGAAGCATTTAATCAAGACCAATACTGTATTGCAGCAGTCATCAAGTAAAGTAATGTGTGTTTTTGGTGGCTAGTTATGGACTGCACCCCAATCTTCAAGAGAGATGGCAGTGAGCCTTAACAACCGTTTTGCTGGAGCTCCAATTGATGGCATATATCCTCTGCTACACTACCATAAGCAAAATCTATCCTACTCATAAGAAAACCAAATCATCAAACTGGAATTCGAATTGCATGTGCAAACGAAAACTTAAAGTGCTGGAAATGAAATGGAAAAAATACTACAACAGAGGGGATCTATGGCTCTCAGGTTGGGCCCTAACCTGAGAGCTATAGTCTCCTAAGAAAACTCAGAAATAGATCACAAACTGCCTTCTTTATTCATAAACTGATGTCATGCCGAATTGGCTTACAAAAAGGAACAAAACAAAACTGTGCTCCGAAATTACAATGATAATGCAAGAGTTTCAACAACCATCTAAGGCTAAGGCCTTCATACTTATACAAAAAACAATGAGCCACCGAGTGCCCTTGATTTTAGGGGCTCGGCTGTCCATCTAGAGTTTGACTGTGGATCCTGTAGGGAAGTCATAACTGCTGCTCTCGTAGAACAGTTTATGATTGTTGTTCATGTAGGACAGCTGGCTGCTTCTTGAGCTCAGAGGGGAGATGGATTGGAGCTCAGAGTTCTTGGTGGGAATCACGAGGAATGTCCCAAGACTGTGGACATCCTTCCACAAAATCAGCAGTTCCACCTTATTGTCTCCTTATCCCTTTTTCGTTGTCTCTTGCTCCTTTTTTAATGCCAAAACCTGGAATCACAATGCATTAGTCACGTAGATAAAGTGTCTAACCTTCCTCCTACAAACAACATGAATAAACTAAGAAATGCATGCATAAGAAAATAAAGATGAATGGTTGAGCAAGTAAAATAGGCCAAAATGAGCCCAAATTGTACCAAAATTGGGGCTCATCACGAGGAAGCCAAAAAAATTTCAAGTGCCCACAATCTCTCAAATCCAAGAGAGTGGCAGGATCATTAGCTACAATTAAATCTTGTTCCTCATGTTCTCTTTCTCTCCATATTAAAGCCATTGTTTTCCAATAGACACGTGAAACATCACAAGAATGATCATTAGGATAAGTTTCATGTAAAAAACTCGAGAAATTTTGAGGAAAACAGGAAAAACAAGTTCAGGAATTGTACTAAACGAACCCCACTAAGGGAGGGAAGTGCATTACAATTCATTCCCTAGTGTAATTTCATCCTATTCAATGCTCCTTTTGACTTGATAGGTTTGTGTTGGACATAGGGCGAGAAATTAGAGGCCTAGAACCCTCAAAAACTAAAAATACTTGCATGAAATCACAAAATGGAAGCATGAAAAGAAATAGGAAGGCTATAGATCCTACTTGGAAGTGACAATGCTCAAAATGATCCACTTGATTGGTTCCAATCAACTATAGAAGATTGGGGGAAAAAGGCTCAAACTCACTCTCAAAGAGGTAAAATAAGAAATGGTAAAAATGAGTTACCTTTTGCCTATTTTATCATCATTTTCATCATTATTTTATTAATATCTTAAAATTTAGACCTAAAATGTGAATCAATTTTATCATGGAACATATATTTTTAATAATTTGGTGGTGTTTTAAACAAGTTGACAATTGTTTAACGAATTTGATGATGTCTAAATTCAAAAAAACCATTTTGACGAAAGAGCATACTTTTATCACTTTTTTTTTACTCTGTAAACCTACGAAAAAGGAATCCCCTAGAGTCCTCTTTTAGCTCTTTTCAAGCTCCCAAAACATGAAAATATTTTTGAGTAGTTGTCTTTTCAAACTCATTAAAGTAAATGAAAATATGTCTGCTCAGTATAAGTTTAACCCTTTTCCAAATTCAGCTAGATTATCTATGAAAAAGGAATACCTAAGTCGAACATGGCTAAGACGTTCTTTTGAGTATTATTTCTACCCTTTCAGACTAAAGAGGTTATTTACAAAAAGGAACCTTTTGAGTTTTATTTTCCGCTTCTTTTTCAAACTCTCTAAACATGAAAAAGAGGTCGAGTTTCACCTTCTCTGGAATCGTAAAAGAATCAGACAACGAAAGACTCGTCAAACATGACTGGACCAAACCACTCCTTCTTAGAGTTAGTTAAAATTATTTGGATGAATTTACATATCAAGCATATGCTAACCTCCTCAAGCTTGTTAAAAAATAAATAGGTACTAGCTAGAAATAGTTGGATTGGGAAAATGGGACACCCCAACTATCAAGGGAAATGAGTCTCTCTTGAACAAGACATTATTCCACTTCATCTCCATGGCTGTTGGGTTGGGAAATTTTCTTTTCTTTTGTATGATCATACCATATCTAAACTTCTACGTTTAGTTTCTGGTCAATTCTTCCAACTCCATACAGTGTCACCAATGTGTTTAACATAAGTCATTCAGTTGATACCTGCTACGATACTCTTAACCCTTAATTCCATGTCTTCCATTCCTGAACTAGTTCCACATCAAGATTATTTTGTCTCAAATCATGATACCCATTTCGTGTCATTGATGAGGGATATATCAATGCCCTCCTACAACTAGTTTCTTCCTTTCAACATCATCTCATTATCCAGGAAGTTGACTTAGAAACTATTCCTTCAGTACCTTGGAGGTTGCATACATCAATGGAAAGTTTACTCACTCTTGGTGACATGTTTTCATCATTGGACTTTGATCGATAAATTTTGTGTTGTGTTCAACTTCAACTCATTCATTCAAACCATACAAATTGTACCATTTTACCTTTAGAACCATTAACATTGTCGGTGGTTTCTCTCACATATGTTAACGACTTACATCATTGTCTGATAATCAGATGGTGTCTACCATGTTTGTATTTATATCCTTCATTCACATGGTTAGACTTGTACATTGGACGATTGAGTAAACAAGATAGAAGACCCAAAATCTAGTTCCATCCATTCGGGTTGCAATTTCAAGATTAATACAAGATTACAAAGCATGATGGCTATGATCATACAAATAATCATCCAATCATGGATACATACTTTGTCATTAATGGACACAAATTTTTGATCATTGTACATGTAATGTTAGCTTATGTGTTGAGCATGGGTATGATTCCCTCAGCAAATATGTCATGATCAAATGTATTGTAATAGATGATGATCTTGACCAATTGTTATTAATCCAAAATTGTCACAAGGTAAAGCACTTCAATCATCCTCCATTACTTGTGACTTTGCACTTTAGGGGGCAAGATGTTATAGGTCTTATTGTTTCATTTGGTCAATAGGCCTACAAAATGGATCAATCAATATCTGTGAACACCTTGTCCTCATCCCTACACAAAGCCATAAGAATTACTATCTAAAATCCTTGAGTTTTTGGGTTTGACTTCCTCAAATTAGTGCTTTTAAATCACAATGCACCTTGGCCTTTTAGGGACATGCATTCAATAATAGGTTGTTCAATTATGCACTAGCGCTGATCAACAACAGGTTGTCCCTTATTGGGGGTGCACTAATTCTAGAATTTTGGTAAAATTTACAAGAATCCCAAAGCTTCCAAGAGTTTTTCCAACCATTTACCTTGGATAAGAACTTCGAATCCTATCTAATCCTACCTTGGAAATTTCACCTCTTATTCTTTGATATCATCCTCCTCTCTTAAGTGGATCTCAAGACGATATTGGTAAATGGATAAGAATTCCTCAACTACCACACTCTAATATAAATTTACAACTATCTATGACATCAGGGTTTGATTTTGGAAAATACTCATACCCTCATGATGCTACCTTGAATCTAAGAGAGGCATCATCTTCATGCATTAGGCTGACATTGAGGTGTGCTTTGGGACAAGGAAGGACAAGTCAAATTGGGGAGATATCCACAGGATCAACTACTATTCTTGGTTGTAAACTCTCTCCTATTCATATTAATACAAATATTATACCATTTTCTTATATGTGTTATGTCATCTTTACATTCATATATTCAATGCTTTGTTGATCCATTGAATAGGATAATTGAATAATGCTGAATAGATTTTGCTGATATTTGGCTTGTGTTGATTGTATGTGCAACTTATAATTATAGAAATCAGACACGAGTGGAGCTTACAAGTCAAGAGGAGAGAAGAGCACATGACGAATCCCAAGTAAGCCTCTTTCCATTCTTCAATTTCTCTAAGGGAAACTTTATAGTATTTTCTTTATGTTGTTCGAGACCAGTCCACTAGGTCTAGGGAAGAGAATTTTGTCCGCAATCATAAATTCCACATAAAAAAGGGTATTCCTCCCAAAATAACAACCTTATAGAAGAGAAACATCTGGTTTCAATGGTAAACTAGAGAGAACCCAAAGGCATGCAACAATGACATTAACTAAATGGCTTAGGTCATATGAGAGAGAGAAAGAAAATGAGTTTGTATAAATGTTCGATTCAAATGGGCAGCCTATGTTCGATGATCCAAAATTATTTGACACCTATGTTGAGAAATTTTCCATTGGGATGAAAAGGAAATTTCTCTTTTATGATCTCCCATATTGGGAGCCGCTTAAGATTTCCCACTTACTATATCCCATGTATATAAAAAATTATTTCATCTTCTTTATGGAGGCGCATATCATTGAAGAAAAATGACACATTCACTATTAGGAGAGATCTTATTTCTTCAAAAACTAAAAAGAAAAATTAGCCAAAAGAAGAAACTAGAGGAGGGCATGGTCCCTCTTGGTCTTTCAAAGAATGTGATGTCCCATGGATTTTAAAGAAGGACGATATTTATTTGGAAAAGAAAGTTATAATGAATGTGAGGGTGCCTTATTTATATAGGTCTTCACTATGATAGTGGTTCACTGTGGAAGACCATTTTCCAGGATTGAAATCACATGACCATTTGAACCTTCTAATAGTATGTATGTCAAAAACATGATTTTATTTTTATTTTTTATTTTTATGCAATGGGATATTTTACAATTAATTTTTTTATAATGTACTATTTACTATGCAATGTCATTATCCTATGCTCATGCATGGGTGTGTGAACCATGAATTTCCCCAACACCTACGACGTGCCATATATAAATTATCTGCATTTGTATATTGGATCACATTAAAGGAGATTCATATGACTAGCATTCCACATTGGCATCAAGAGATAACTAAGGTTTCTTTTATGTTTGAGAAGGAATTGTCGATGAGTCTCATGGACTTGCAGGTTCATATTTTAATTCACCTAGTAGACGAGGTTTAATTAATTGGGGTGGTTTCTTATTATTGAATGTTCTTCTTAGAGAGGTACACAAAGAAATTGAAAGGTTTTGTTTGAAAAATAGGAAAAACTAAGGGTTCTATGGCAGAGGGGTATATATCGTATGAGTCTTTCTATTATGCTAGTTAGTACATCAAGAATATCGACAACACACTAGGTGCAACAATTTGGGATGACGATAGGGATGAAGAAAAAACAGAAGGGGAGCTTCCCCAAACAAATGGAAAGAGGCACATGATAAAGAGTAAGTGGCTTATCATTTGTTAAATTTATACATAGTAACTATTCACATGGAAATTCATATTAATGCATATTTTGATCTCATACGTACTATACATGTTGGTTTGATTTCATTAACGAATTCAGAAATTGAATCTGTCAACCAATTCATTCTTGACAATATGGGAGAAACATAATTGTGGGTTTCATTGTATGAGCAAAAGAGGAGGAAATGGGACAGTGACAGGAAATAATTCAAATGGTTGAATGGTAGAAGTGTGCCTTATCTTGTTAGGCCCCTATACTACTAGTGTAACCCCTTATTGTTATTAGTACAACCCCCTTATTATATTGATGTACCCATGTAGTTCCCATATTGTTACTATTGTGCCCCATAGAAGCCCGCTATTGTTATTATTGTGCCCTTACATTATTATTGTAACACATATTTCATTAAATTTGGAATTAAATAGAGGAACTAGAATTTCAAAATAACCAAAAAGCTCAATTTTGTTGATGTCCTTGTAATAAAATATTTCCAATTTTAATGAAATATGTGTTATGTTGGCTCTGATTATATTATGACCCCTTAGACTCCTATATATATAAAGGAGGTCTTTTCATTTGTATAATCCAAGAATTATTCATTTGTGTAATTTAAAGGAGGTTTCCCCCTTGAAGAGGCTAGATTCTAAGGCATTGATCTATCTTTTCTATCTTTTTGTGAGCTAGTTTAATAAGATTTGGTATCAAAGTTTTGGATTCTAGGGTTTCACTACTCCAAATAGGTCACCATGGCATTTTCGCTATAACTTTGTTTCTGAGACGTTTCAAAAGAAAAAAAAAAACCATTTGAGAAGAAATCGCACTGAACCTTAGGTCTGAATTTCAGAGCTTTTCACGCTATATTTGCGGAGATATGATCTAAGGAATTCGGTCTTTCGCAGACTCCTGAATTACATTCCAAATAGGTGACCTAGGGAAAATCATCATAACTTTCTCTCTAAGCATCGGATTGAAATTTTGTAAGAAGGTACAGAAAGAGGACAGGCTGTAGTTTCTTGTATATATTTTTCAAAGCCAAAGGTTGAAACAGGGACACGTGGCATGTCATACAAGTATGCTTTACTGAACTAGTCTATAATCAGGTCATTGTGGGAGATTCGGTATAACTCTTCCTTGGAGACTCCAATTTGGATTAGACTGGTGGCATTGGAAAGAGACATAGAGGGCTACTGCAGGTCACAATTTTATAACTTAAAGATCCGAAAGTACAGTGTTATAGTCGTTTCAAGATCGAGCTCCTGAAATCAAGAAAAAGAAAGATGAGAAAGTTTGATGGCAAGGATCTGGTAAATTGGATACTTCAGATGGAGAAATATTTTGATCTACATGGTGTACCACTGTTACAAAAGGTATGTATTGCATCTTCATATTTAGAACCGGATCATTTTTATGGTATAAAGGGCTTCGTTCTCATAAACAACTTGTTATGTAGTCAATTTTCACGGAGGAAATGATAGCACATTATGAGGATACAAAGAGCAACACCTTCTTTAGAGCAACACCACAACAATTGGAAAGAGTAAAATGGCTTTGTTACATAGTGGAAAGTAAAATTATGGCAACAAGGAAGTCTACCCCTCACAACTATAAAGATGGAAGTGTTGTTTCTTCTAGCTTCCACAACCTACAAGGGTTACACCACAACAATTGGAAGAAAAAAGAGAAAAAGGGCTTTGTTACAATTGTGATAGCAAATGCACTAAAGGTCATAAGTGTGTTGAGAAGAAATTATTTTACATAGAATATGAAAAGGAGGAAGAAAAGGATCAAGAAACATCAGAAGAAGAGGATATACGCCAAGACCCCACCCTAGAGAAAGAAGAAATGAATCAGACCATATCTTGTAAAGCATTGGCAAGAATTACCACTCCTCAAACTCTCAAGATAGAAGGACATATCAAGAAGAAAAAGGTGCAAGAAGTGAAAGATCACATCGAGAAAGAAGAAATGAATTCAACATGTCTTGTAATTCATTGGTCGAAATTACCACTCCTCAAACTATCAAGATAGACGGACATATCAAGAAGAAAAATGTTCAAGAAGTGAAAGATCACATCGAGCATTAAGCAATGAATCCAACCATATCTTATAAAGGATTGGAAGAAATTACCACTCCTCAAACTCTAGAGATAGAAGGACATATCAAGAAGAAAAAGGTTCAAGCAGTGAAATATCACATCGAGCATCAACAACAAGTTCTCCAACTTTTAAAGGATTGCCACTTCGGTGCAAAATCAAATGAAACAACAGGTAGATCAACATCGTAGTGAAAAATGTTTTGATGTAGGTGATTGGTTATTTTTACTGCTACATCTCAAGCAAGCTATTTATGAGAAGGAAATGTTGGCAATACTACATGCACTTAAAAAATGGCGACCTTACCGAATGGGAAGAATCTTCAAGGATGAGGATGTGGAAGCATTGTTTTGTGTTATTTCTATTATCCAACCAGATTGGATAAACGAA
>APFE031477105.1:103922-116171 GCA_000404065.3 Pinus taeda
TCAAGCAGTGAAAGATCACATCAAGCATCAACAACAAGTTCTCCAACTTTTAAAGGATAACACCACTTTGGTGCAAAATCGAATGAAACAACAGGTATATCAACATCGTAGTGAAAAATGTCTTGATGTAGGTGATTGGGCATTTTTACTCCTACATCTCAAGCAATCTATTTATGAGAAGGAAATATTGGCAATACTATATGCACTTAAGAAATGGCGACAATACCGAATGGGAAAAAACTTCAAGGTAAAAATGGATCATGATACTCTTAAATACTTTTTAGAACAACTATTATCTTTAGAAGAACAAAAAAAATTGGTCACAAATCTGTTGGGTTATGACTTTGACATCATCTATAGAAAAGGGAAGCAAAATTTTGTTGCAGATGCACTCTCTAGAAAGGATGAGGATGTGGAAGCATTGCTTTGTGCTATTTCTATTATCCATATAGATTGGATAAATGAAGCAAGGGATGAATGGAAGAAGGATGAAGAAGTATGACCACTCATTCAAAAGTTGCAGAAGATCCCTATTCAAATAATATTGCCAAAACTTGAAGAGGAAGGAAAAATCATATTGGAACTTGGAGCAGTCACAGAAACAAGAACCCGACAACTACGAAATCAATCAATTTCAGAGTATCTCATCAAGTGGAAGAACTTGCCAACTGAAGATTCCACATGGGAGGACAAGAATTTTATACAAAAGCATCAAGAACTAGTCAAGCATTGAGGACAACACTTTTTGAAGGAGAAGGGCATGTTAGGCCCCTATACTACTAGTATGACCCCTTATTATTATTAGTACAACCCCCTTATTATATTGATGTACCCATGTAGTGTCCATATTGTTACTATTGTGCCCCATAGAAGCCCACTATTGTTATTATTGTGCCCTTGCATTATTATTATTATGTCAGTTCTGATTATATTATGACCCCTTAGACTCCTATATATAGAAAGGATGTCTTTTCATTTGTATCATCCAAGAAATGTTCATTTGTGTAATGTAAAGGAGGTTGCCCCCTCGAAGAGGCTAAATTCTAAGGCATTGATCTATATTTTCAATCTTTTTGTGAGCTGGTTTCATAACATATCCTGATCATTTAAACGAAAATATTCTAATGACATGCCCTAATAGTTAGGTTGTTGAACATTTCAAATAGAAATAAGATGCATCTGGTCCTTGCTCATGTGCTGAAGAGGATGAATTAAATATAGGCATTGGGTGTATAAACTCGTTAATAATTCCTTTATGTACATTTTTAAATTCATATTGCAACTTTCAGTTGCAACATATATATTTTCTATTTTTAATAATGTTTGGGGTATTAGTCACATGACATTGTTATTTCGTTGCTTTTTGATAGGTGCATTTTTCCCATATATGTGGACATAGGGACATCATTTTCACATAGAAGATGTCGGCGATGGATTCATGACATAAGAATGTGGGGTGGAAGTTGATTTTGACCAATCTAATCATACTAGCCACTGCAATCAAAACCTAATACATGAGACGTTAGGTTACATCGGAAAGATACAAGAGATCATTCAAGTAGAGTTCTCTTCATTCCAATGTGTTATTTTTACATGCAAGTGGTGGGACACCTTCAACCAGAATAATGTAAAGTAAGATCGGGATAGTGGGATGATAGCTATCAACTCTAGAAAGATGTGGCATGAAGCTAAGGAGCCCTATGTTTTCCAAAAACACTGCAACTAGGTGTTTTTTTACCAGATGTGTTGGATAGTGATTGGTGGTTCATATTAAGACACAACCCTATATCACAACATATTTTTGAGAACAACAATGTTATCATGCGAAGCAAGGAAGATAATTAAGGTGATGACAATGAAGAGTGATATGTACTTGTGTTATTTCATTATTTATACTTTATTGTATGTTTTTGTTTTCTTTATTTCACTAATTATATTGTTTTTTATTCATCTTGTTGGAATTTTATATAATTGTTAAGATTCACAAATATTTTTTACGGTTTAAGATTTTAACATATTTGTTTAATGTATTTAAATCTAATTTATAGTAAACTTCTTCTATAGGCTTTGGATAGACATTAGGATGGATCAAAAGATTGTAATTCTAAGCATGAGTTATCAATTTATAACTATATTTTAAATTAAGATATCAATGCAAATATACTCATATTATGTCCTTTTTCAAATGACGTTGTGAATATTTATCTAAAATAACTCAGAAAGTGATAAAAAATGGAAAAGGAGAATCATATATGTGTTATATATGTGTACTAAAAGGCCTACTACAACCATCGTTAAATGTTTTCAATATAGTAAAATAACCTCCCTTATTTTCACTATGCAACATATCTCCATAAATATAAATGCAGTTTTAAACATGGTGTACAATATCTATGATAATAAGGATTCAAGGTCACAATCCTTCTAAAATAGGAAAATGAGAAGAATATAACCAAAATGAGAAAATAGCGAATTTAGAAACAACATTAAATATTTATTGTAGATTTATATACTTCATGTAGTGATAACTCTATGAGGACTTTAAGAATGAAAAAATTGTGTATCAATATGTAAGATTAAATTCTTGACATGAGAGGTAAAGTCACGTTTGCTATATTTAAATTCCAGATCTTGCAACATTATGTAAACTAGCTAAAAGGTGGTCTTATGCATGAATAAATTGTCGATTACATCTTTTTATGTACCATAATAGAAACAAATGGGCTTACATGGATTCATAAGAGGTTTTAATTTTTTATTTGTGGATAATGGAACAATTTTGACCTTTTTCTTCAATGGCAATTAGAAATAAAAATTGATTTAATAAAACATTTATGGCTAAGAATTAAATGATAAATAATGTGATGGTGATTAAGAGGCATTTGTTTGACTTTCTAATAGACTTGGCGATAAATTTTTCTTTCCTATTTGGATTGTATAAAATAAATATATATATTTATGTATTTATAAGTAAATTATTTAAAATAGACATGTATTTCTCATTGTGAACATGATGTAATATTAGTTAGGAGAAATGTGAGAACATGAATTTTAGTGACTATGTCGTGATAAATATGTGGAAAAAAGAATATTTCTTGAGTTGTTCATTAATAAATAATCAAATATACTATTTGTCAAAAAGTTAAATCTAATATAGTATGATTGTTGTATTATTTAACTCATATTTATTATTAAAACAAAAAATAAATTTAAACCATAATAACAAAAAAATTTAAATTCTTTTAATGATTGATAAACCTACCGATTAAGATGGACACCTGTAGTGCTTTTCTATATTCTATATATAGATCAACCATAGTGCAAATTTTCATCGTTTAAATTGTATTTTGATAATTTATTATTATATTAATATTTATATAAAAAATTAATAGGTTACACATTTTATTCTTATTAAAACTAACTAAAAATATTTTATCTTTAATTATTTTTTCTTGTGAGTAGATATTGAAAATATTTACTAATTAGGTTAAAATGAATATGAATGAACTATCTAAGCAATAGAAAAATGTTTATGGTAATTTTACAATTATAGTTTCAACCATACTAAACTTTGTAATTTATAAAAAAAAACTTTGCATTTTTTTTCAAAGTAATCATTTTGCATGTAACATCATATATAAAGTTTTGATATAAATTCACCAATACATAATCTATAATAAATATTATTTCATAAAATTAAACATCCTGATGATAACTATCTAACAAACATAAATATCATTTAAGCTACACATTCAAATTCACTACTATTATTTAATGATATACACCTCTGACACATATAAACATCATTAGCTAGCATGCAAATCTAATAATTTAACAGGGCATCATCATCATGATCACATCTAACAAAACACAAGCATCGTAATCTAACATCATTACCACACACATCCTCAAATTAATATACATCTCATGTCAAATAAATTCTATCACATACACATATATCTCCAAGCACATTAAATAAGCATATCTAACATGACCTAACAATATACACATGAACACCAACATATAAATTAAATACATAAACATGAATAAACATATGCACATAATTATATTATATATTATATAATATATATTATATATATATATATATATATATATCGTGGCAATGTAGTCTGTAGCCTGGTTTGTAGCCTAGTCAAGTACTGCCTCAACATTAAAAGTATTAGGGGGAGGAGAAGATGGCTGGTCTATTCTCGCAGGATAAACATGAGGCATCGCCACCAATACTAGGTGATCATCATGAGGTGAATGATGAAGAGGTGGAGCACTACCAGAAGGATCATCAACACCCTGACCATGATCTGATGGGTAGTACTACCAGAAGCATGATCACAGCCCTCATCATCATCATCTAATGGGCTAGCACTAGTGAAGACTCATATGACATATTTATAGCATGCCCTACATCCCTTCTCGCTACTAATAACCTAGTAGCTCCAATGATATGACACATAAGAATAATCATATTGCATGGACAATACTTGAAGCACTCCAAGAGCCTAGGAGATTCTTTGATCTCTTAAGGCCTCACAGGGTGGACTCCCTCCTCCACCAAAACTTTATACAGTTGGTTGCAATAGTCCATAGGAAATTAGAGACCAGCCCTACTAGCCTGAATTCCCATACTGCCCCTCTACATCTGAGGATCATGTGCCTCACCCTCTTAGGCCTAGAACATCTCAACATTTTATCCCTTTGGAGGGGGAGGAGGAATGTCCTCAACGAATGTGCCAATGTCTATAAATATATAGTACACAAAAATAATTAGACAATTTCATTAAACAATTTAATAAAACAAGTTAAAGAATGTGCTAGAATAACTTATATTCTAATTAATTAAGACAATAAAATGAACTAGATTAATTTAAATAAAACACTAATATTACCTCTATCATTTGCAAGCTCATTTAGTATGAAGAGGATTTTGGGACACTGTCTCTAATCCATCCTAGCATATGAACACGTGGTCATCCTAAATAGTTAGTAGCACTAGTGCCTAGCTAGAAACTTTGGCTAGATACTTCAACATGCCCCTCTTGGGAAATTATCTGGTCCCACATGCGCATCTGAACCTCTATCATTGGTCTAGGTGGGTGATGGTCAAATGTAGGCCTCATCTCTGAAACCTCTCAAAAAATAAACGAAAAATATCTTAAGAGAAAAGGAAGTTTTTTCTCCCATGTATTATCGCACGACATCTATCTAAATCCTTACAAAATTGCCTCAAAAAAATGGCAGACCATCTAATACATCGTGGTGCCTGTATCAAAGAATCAGGATAATACAAAATAGGGAAACTAATGTGCTACCCATCACTAGTATAGTGTGAAATGGTTGTCACTAATAATGAGAGGCACCTAACTTCTTGTGCAACAAAAGAAGCAATCCATAGTTGTGCACCACACATGAAAATCTGTTGGATAGATGACATGACCCCCAACACATATCTAATAGTAGACAAGCTGAATCTACATTGTAGACCCATGGTGGAGATTAGGGAACTTGGGAAAATCCTCTCCTTTCCTAGATAAGTGATCCGAATGGAGAATGGCATCAACCCATGGTATTCATCCACCCATCATCCACCCATGGTATTTATCCACCCATGGTACTATAAGTGACATTCACCCATGGTATTCATTCACACAATGATCTAAATGGAAAATGGCGTCAACCCAGGGTATTCATCCAACCATGTTATTCATCCACCCATGGAATTTAGCCATGGTATTCTACTGGCATCCAACCATGGTATTTATCCACCCATGGTATTGTAAGTGACATTCACCCATGATATTCATTTACCCATGGTATTTTCCCATGGTATTGTGACATCCACCCATGGTATTCATTCACCCATACAATTCACCCATGGTAATGTGACATCCACCCATGGTATTCATTCACCCATGAAATTGACCCATGGTATTGTAACTGAAAAATACTATAAGTAACAAGTCACATTTTGAAAAAGGACAGATTTTCTGCCACAACGTAGCCTTTATGATTATTCTTTGTTTTAATAAAAATTTTCTTTGTGGTTGTTTATTGGGCATTCTCCTCTTTTTCTTCTGGTAGCTTCAATTTTTCAGATCTTGGGGGCCTCCCTCCCAAGATCTGGATCAGTGGTATCGGAGCAGGTTATGATTCAATGGCAATGAGGGTTTGATACATATTTTAGTTTCAAAATTTTTAGCAATATTCAACAAAATTTAGACATGTGCTATGTCCTCCATAAAGAATTTTCTTGGGCCAAGTAGGAAGAATTTTTCCTTTTCCATTTTTTTTGCAGGAATGTTTTTGGGCGGCGAGTTTGCAGATTAAATCTAAAGTTTTTGGTGAAAATTTTATAAATTTAAATAACATATCTAGATTTCTTATGAAAAAATACCTAAATTCAAAAAACAAATTGGCCGAATTGGAGTCTGGATGAGGGAGATAATGCTGATTTAAAATTAGCTATGTTATAGAAATGTTTCTAATGATAATTCGTGGACGGCGGCTCTCCTATATTTTTATTTTTCAATTTTGGTGCATAATTTTATAAAAGTGATTGTAGATCTGAGCTCCTCTAAAAAAATAGCTCAATTTAAAAATAAATTGGGTCGAATCAAATTTTGGATGTGGGAGATATCACTGATTTAAAATCAGCTATTTTTCAGAACTTTTGTGACGGCGGAAAAGTTGCAGCGCAAATCTGCAATTCTAGAGTGTCCAGATAAGGATTTCCAACAGATGGGAATATGAAAAATTGTCCTTCTATTTCCAAAAATAGGTTATAATAAATATTCTGAGTTATATTGACTAGGTTATGTCCATTTTAATTCTAGAGCAACATTCAGAGCGAGTTCCCTTTGGAGACGTGCCCTCCCACCCCGCTTTAGTAGGGATCTGCTTCACATTCATCAATTTCAGCATAGTAACATTCGTCTTGGGTTATTTGGAGACGTGCCCTCCCACCCCAGGCTATGTAGGCACCTAATACTTCATCAACAACCAACATCACGGTTATGGGTCAACTACACAAAATCCTCATCATCGAAGTCCATTTGCTAGGGCGCACACTGTTAGTATCACGGTTGGTCACAAGCATTACAAGGTATCTCTATCCTTGGATCTTTTTTTGTCATGGTTATGGGACATCCACAAACCCACACTTCATTGAAGTCCATTTGTTAGGCCGCACACTATCAGTATCATAGTTGACCACAAGCATTATAGGGTATCTCTATCCTCGAATCTTCATTCATTATGGTTATGGGTTAACCACATAAAACCCTTCTCTTCAATGGCTCTTCATGTTCAACAAAGGCTTCGCAGGAGGGAACTTCATGCAATGGGGACCATTGCTTCTTAAGGAGGGAGGAATGATCCGAATGGAAAATGGCATCAACCCATGGTATTCGTCCACCCATGTTATTCATCCACCCATGGAATTTACCCATAGTATTGTAACTAGCATCCACCCATGGTATTTATCCACCCATGGTATTGTAAGTGACATTCACCCATGGTATTTTCCCATGTTATTGTGACATCCACCCATGGTATTCATTCACCCATGGAATTGACTCGTGGTATTGTGACATCCACCCATGGTATTCATTCACCCATGGTATTGTAACTGAAAAATACTATCAGTAACAAGTTGCATTTTGTAAAAGGATAGATTTTCCGCCACAATGTGGCCTTTACTTTTATTCCTTGTTTTAATAAAAAGTTTCTTTGTGGTTGTTTATTGGGCATTCTCCTCTTTTTCTACTTGCAATTTGAATTTTTCAGATCTTGGGGGTCTCCCTCCCAAGATCCGTATCAATAAGCTAGTGATAAAATATATGTCCTCCTCAGAGGGCCTATACCATGTCTTATGACTGACATAAAAAGACTTCTTCTGGACATTCCACCGGTGGATTAGTTGTGCTAACAAGCCATAGTGCGCCTTCAGGGACGTAGCCTCCTCATAATATGTAAGAAGGAATACATTCCTCAAAATCACTCTGGTCATTGTGCTAATAGGACGAGGGTATAAATCCCTCTCCCTCTCTCGTGCCTCCCATGGTTGGACCACATTGTATTGGTCCGCCATTTTCTCCTGTTGCTGCTGCTGCTCCCTCTATTGATGTATCTTCTACATGATTGACATACAAAATGCATCAACCTCATACATAAAACATATTTTTTTTATTAAATGAAAAATGTATTTATAAATATGGAAACATAACTTTATATTAAAAAGAAAAAAATATATCCCTAGTGCACTATAAAAAACAATGCGTACATACGTATGATGAACTACCTTTGGTTCAGATACATATATTTCCAATGTGGTGTGTCTAGACAACCTTACGTACTAGTGTATATGTATAATATTTTCACACCAGTACGAAACGTTCAAGTTATCAAATATGCTGAGCTATATATTTTTAAGATTATGTATGTGCCGTGTTTAGTAAATATAAACGCACTAGGAATAACCTAAAAATGAACGTACTGACATATATTTTATAGCTTTTGATGGTGCATTATAATATATGAAACACACTACAATAAATGTGGTGTGTTAGGTTCACGCATCAAATTACAGTGCATCCTATAGATTTACATGGTGCATCGCTATTAGTGTGAGTTGAACTTATTCAACGCATCACGCAAGAAAACAAAATTCAAAATTAGTGGATTTTTGACCTATTTTGGAATTCTAATCTTCTAAAAAATCAACTTAGAGATAAAAATAAACATTACCTAGACATTTGATCATTAGGGATGCCTAGTTGACACGTAATTGAGAAAAACAAAATTCACCATCGTTTAAAAAAATTGGAAATCCATGCATAGAGCTCGATATGGAACAATAGTGAGCAAGAGAAGCACTAAATATAGGGTGCTTGCATGAGGCAAGAGTGGCACCAATGCTTGAGAGATTTACAACACTGCAGATGGTAAAAATGAAATTTACGGCTGGTAAGTTCTTTATTTATTTAACCCTGTTTCAGTGTCTTATTATAACTACATTGGTGTGTACTATCTCCCAGAGAATCGCTTTAAAAAATATATATATATCCTATATAATTTCTCTTGTTAAGACACACCAAGGCATTTGAATACATAAATCACACTAGTGCTTCATTGTAATATAACACCACATTTAAAAATAAATAAAAACCACATAACAATGTGTTAGGATATTCCGACACGTAGGAATAGTTAAGTATAACTTGGTCTAGTATAGAGTTAGGTAAAGTGTGTTTCTTTACTATCTACATTTGTAACTTACAATCCGATGGTCACGATATGTAGTGATCTGACGGTTCATTCTCTCCTCGGTATTACCGACACTTGATCCGTGGCTTGACACCCGATTGGTCCATGAATTCTATTTAAAGCGCATGGAGAGTCATTTGTAGTTTAACCGTGCATGAGAGAAGCTTATGTAAATTTTCATTCTTTTATTAATAAATTGCCTGTAGTGGCCATGTTGGCACAAGCCATGGACTGTTTCCCTCTTTGAGGGTTTTAACCACGCAAAATACTGGTGTATTGATCTGTGATCTGTTTGTGAACGGTGTCCTTTTGGTGTTCTGTCTGAGGAACTTACCCTGTATATTCCTACATGGTATCAGAGCTATTTGAGGGCTGCGTCCGTTGTTGATCCAAATCTGAAGCCGGTAAAACTGCATGCGACTACCATCTCCTAGATCTGCTGTTTCTAACTGCTTTCGGGCCGAGAGGACTGCTTTTTTGTGTTGGGAGCATCTGTTCCAGTGAGGAACCCCTTTATTTTCACGCGAAAAGGTTTCCGGTAGCCCTAGTTGCGTCATTTTTTAGATCGGGAGGTATACAGTGTTTATTTGCAGTTTACTATTATTTTCTCTCTATTTATTTCAGTTTCGGTTTATTTAGCTATTTTTTTTACCAGATCTATACCTTTCATTTCTGCGTATGCTCTTTTCCCTGCGACTCTGTGCGATCTGGGCAAATCAAAAACAGAAAGGAAGATTTTTTCTCATGCGTATGCTCTTTTTCCTACACCTTAGTGTGATCTCGGAAAATCAAAAACATTGAGGAAAATATTTAGTTTCCAAGTAAAGCTAACTTTAAGCCGTAAGACTTGTTTTTTTTGCATGTCCATGTTGGGTTTTGTGTTTTTGTTTTGTAGGGAGAAAAAGAGCTTTCTCAAGCAAGCACGCAATCCAAAGCATCCGTGACTAAAAGAAAACAAAGCTCTCTCTCTCTCTCTCTAGCTCACTTGGTTCAAAGCTAATTTAAGAGAGTAGAGGTCTTGCGTTCAAATCTCCTTTTAGTTGAAAAAGGAGCGTTTTTTTTCATTTCCGCACATTCCCACACTTTGTTGGTGCCTTCATCAACTTTTTTTAAAAAGGTCATAACTTCTTCATTCGGAAGCCGTTTTTAGAACCGTTTTTTTTTTTAACCAGCCTAATTTTTCGAGCTCTTTCCATTGGAACACTTAGTTTCAGCATACATAGCTTCAGTTTCTGTCAAGATGGAAAGTTCATGCCAAGTTATCCTTGACAGCACCAACTACTTCCAATGGTGGTCCTACATTGTGGATTTACTTAGAAGTAAAGGTCTTTACTGAATAGCCACAGGCCAAGAAACCAAGCCAAAAGATGAAGAGAAAGCAGCCAAATGGGAAAATAGGCAAGATCAAGCACGTGGGTTGATAGGGATGTCTATCTCTCCCGATCTTAGATTCCATATTGCTGAACTTGATACTCTTGATAAAGCAATGGAGCATATTACTAAAGTTTTTGGAATAAAAAATGAATTTAGAGCCCATTAGCTTGAAAATGAGTTACTTACATTAAACCCCAATGATTTTTCTTACATTGAAGATTTCTTGTCCAAGTTCAAGACCATTAGACTTCTCTTGGAAGGTGTTAAAGTTAAGAAAGAAGACAGTGCCCCCTTATTTATTCCATCCCTACTAAGTTGGGACCAGCCTACTCTGTATTTGTTTCCACCTTCCATTCTACAAGGGAAGCTTTCATTTGTCAAGGAAAAGACTACAAGGCCCCTTCCTTTGACTCTTTTTGTGATTCTTTAATAAGAGAACAAGAAAAAACTCTTACACCTTGGTCTTCTTAATCTTGGAAACTCTTCCAAGAAAGTGTTAGCCGCCAGCAGCAACCAAACTCAAAGAATCCTAAGAAGTCATATCCTAAAAAGAAAGGTCCTAAACCAAACAAGGGTCCTAAACAATTTCAGCCTCAAAATGAAAAATCATTTCACCAGAATGATAAGGCAAATAAAAACAAAGGCAAGAAGACTGATAGACATTGCAACTTTTGTAATCGAGATTGCCACTTAGAATCTAAATGCTTTAAGAAGATGGAAGCCTTGGAAGCAGCAATGAAGAAGCATAACATCCATTTGGAGCACTCTTCAAATTCATCTTCAGAAATGGCACTTTCTGCATGTGGTTGTCAAGCATCTCGGTTTGGCTATGCACTAAATGTCTCTTCTTCCTCTCATTCTCATGAATGGATCATTGATTCTGGATCTTCTTATCACATGGCCAAAAATAAAGCCATGTTTTCTTCTTTAAGTGATTGTAACACCAAAAATATATATGTTGGTGATAATAGATCTCTTAGTGTTGTAGGGACTGGAACTGTTCATATAGACAATGTTTAATTTAATGATGTATTATGTGTTCCAACCTTATCCTCCAACCTTCTATCTGTTTATCAGATAACTCATTCAGGTGAAGGTAAAATCGTTGAATTTTCACCTCACGATGTTGTAATTAAGGACCTAAAGGATCCTAGACAGATTTTAGCTACTTGCATTGCTGATGATTCCACAAGGTTGTATAAGTTTCACAACTTTGGGTCATCAAATCTTCCCTCAGTATTTGTTGCTCATAATGATGAAGTGAGCAAACTTTGGCATGAGCGATTTGGTCACTTAAACTATCGCTCTCTTCAGAACCTATGTAAAGAAAATATGGTGACAGGTCTTCCCATGGTATCTTGCAGAGATGGTGTTTGTTCCGGATGTGTACTCGGAAAACATCATCGGGACCGTTTTGAAAAACGTGCCTCTTGGCACGCCTCGGCCCCTCTACAGCTTGTGCATAGTGATTTATGTGGTCCACTTTCAATTGTTTCCTTCTCTGGCTACAAATATTTCTTAACTTTCATTGATGATTTCTCCAGACGCACTTGGGTATATTTCTTAAAACTCAAGAGTGAAGTATTTAACAAATTC